>JAIUCV010001358.1:0-109352 GCA_026724425.1 Erythrophleum ivorense | reverse complement strand
AATACAAGAAACTACCTTAGATTTCTAGCTCTTTTTGGATGCTTCTTCCCTTGCTTGAACTCTCCTCTCCAATTTTCAAACTCTCCCCTCTGTTCTAGACCAAAAATAGAACCAATCCATTTAAGAAAACCATAGAAAGAAAGCATGGAAGGAGAGGAGCAAGGTTGGAAGAAGAAAGAGTATAAAATTCCTTGGTTTTGCCTTGGTTTCTTCCCTTCTTCCTCTTCTCTTGTAGGCCTCACACCCTTGAGTTTTTTTTTGGTTTTTGGGCAAAATAGAATCGTGGATAAGAGAGGAGAAGAAATGTGAGCTTTATGGAAGTTTCAAGAACCAAACTTTTCTCCAAAATGTCCAATTTTGCCTTTTCATCTTGGTAATTTCATCTTGGCTTCGTTTTAGAATTCTTTTTTAGAACCATCTTTTCATCATAAAATTTAAGTTTCTAATTTAATAAAATGCCTTTGGAGTCACTTAAAAAAGTTAAAACCTTTCCAAACGAATCTATCAAAGTTTGGATTTATCACCGTTAAAAAACGTACACTGAAGGAGTTTTATCGGTCTCAAAACTTTCCATGGTTTTTAGAGCCTCTGACAACCCTAGATAACTCAAAATTTTCATTTAAAAAGCCTTCCTATGAGATTTTCCAAAAATTGTGCATAATTATGAAAATACCACTACGTTTCGTCAGTTTTTATCATAATTTTATTTCACCATCTTAGCTCTATTTTTCTTTCTGTCTGAGCCTAGGATTATTATATTTAGAAGCCTAGGACTCTACCCAAAATTTTTTAGACATTATCTAGCTCATTTCAAGGGACTTATTTTTATATGGTTCATTTTGCCGTTTTAGGGGATTTTCCATTCATTACATGTATGTTGTATTATAAAGATGATGCAAATGCAACCCAATGTAAATTTAAGTAGTGAAGCATGTTATGCTGTAAGAAAGTGTCATGGAAGAAAAAATAATTACAACCAAGTAATTGTGGTACCTACCACTAATTCCCAGACTTTAAAGATTATTTGCTTTTAGAAAAACAACAAAGGAAATGAGGTGGCTGATGAAGGCTATTTTTATATATTCTAATTCTCCTAACTTAGGGCATTTTAATGATCAAATATGGCTTTAGGGGGTTTAATTAGGTGAAATTTGATTTTATTAGCCATTTAAGCACTTTATGAATTAATTTGCAAAATTATTAAGTTTTAATGCATGAATTTCTTTTAAACAATATTGTGGATATTTCTACTTAATATTTTCCATCTCTTTTGTGCAGATTTTAATGGGCAAATAAAGCTTGAATGAGAATTTGATTTAAAGAAGAGAAGGAAAGAGCAGAGCTAATACAAATCTTGCAAAGCATCATTCTCTTGTTGACCAGCCCACATGCATCATTTTCATACATTCACTTTCATCCATGCACACTCCTATCTTCCTTACTTCAACCACATGCACACACATCCTATTCACCATCATACACATGCATGGCTCCACTTGAAGCTACCACTAGAACACACACACGTGAACAGAACCGTGGGGTCAGCCATTCTTGATGCACCCACGTCTTTTTCATCTACATAGCTATCCACGTTGAACCATGCTCCATGTTACAGCAACACAAACACACACATTCCACGTAGCAACCCATCAAATCATCATGTAATGCCACTTCACTCACATGCCACGTCAAACACTTACACCAACTCACTCATGCATGGGTTCATCCACTCTTCCATACATTTAGGTTCTGTTCAAGGGAAATGAAAAGCAAAGTAAGCCACAACTCAATCACATTAACAAGCTTTGAACACACATGAGAACCACGGGTTTGAAGGGCTACACTACAACACGAGTTCAGATTTTGACATGGATGATGCTTTGTTTTAGGTGAAAAGTAAGGAGCAATAATCACATAGAGCACAAGAGAACAAAGAAGAAGTATATAGCCACTGGCTGAAAAAGAAGCTACGTGAGAAGCAGAAATAGGAACGTGAAGTCAGACGCTAATTGAGACGCGAAGAAGCTCTCACGTGGGAAGAAATAAATGAAGCTCAAACACTCACACATGCAAAGTAGTAAATGAGCTACAGGTTAGGTGGATGGAGCAAAAAGCTATAATTTTGGCTGGGAGATGAAGTAAGTTGCAACATAAAGCTGCCGGTTAATGTAGGAGAAAAAGAAACACATAGAAGGTGCATTGTAAAGCTACAGGCCAGGGAGAACTCCAACACAAACACACACAGGACGTGATTTATGTGAGAGGCTTAAGCAAATATATCTCATGTGGTAGAATAAAGCATGAGGCAGTTTGAGCTTTTGGGAAGAAGCAAACTTGAGCTTGGGTGCATGAAGTAAGAAGAAGAAGGCTTGGGTTTTACGTGAAGAGAAGAAGCTTGAAAGGAGAAGTATGAGCTAAAGAACATGGAATGAGTTGAACAAAGAAGTCACGTGAGCAAGAAGTGAGGTAGAAGGCATGTAAGTGTCACAAATAGAGAGTTTCGAGCAGAACATGGAACTGCATGGGAATTAAAGAAAAGCATGTATTGGATTAGGGAGGTTTAAGGAAGCAGGAGTTGATATGGGAATGAATAGGAAAGAAGAGAAAAAGCTCAGGCTAAAGTAAAAATGGAGAAGAAATGTGGAATGGGAAGTAACACAAGAGAAGAAGAAGCTATGTTCTGGATTAGAAGAGAAGTAAGAAATGTAGATGAATTTTTTATTATATTCTAACACTTCATCATAACAAAGGGTGCCCATACTCATATACATAAGAAGAAGCCACGTGATTCATTTAGTAAGAATAAAGCTATGGGTTTCTTTTAATAAGAAGGCAGCAGAACACGTGAGGATTAAAGAAATTTAAGAAGCATGTGGAAGCATTAGCACAAATACACACAAGGCAACACACATCAGAAATCCATCTAAAAAAACACATCCACTAATCATCCATTCATTCCATTTCATCATCCACGTGAGCAGAGTAAAAAAAAGGGCATGTGAAATGATTAAATGACCACATGAGGAAGGGAAATTAATTCGGGTAAGCTCCAAGAGGCAGAGAAGAATCCATTCATTCACATTACAACATTCCATTGTCATTTTCACACACTCCCTTCACATTGTAGCCATTCCATCTCCCATTTCCTCCATTATTCCACCTCTAATGAAGCATTAATTCTCATTTTATGACTACTTTGGAAGAAGACTCTTGGAGAAGCTTAAATCCATGGATTATAAAGAGATTTTTTGCTAAGATTTTCCTAATTTTTTACACTTTTCCTTTTTCTTGTACATGCTTGGTTGAGATGTATTTGATTGAGATTGGTGTAGTTGTAATTAGTGGCTAGTTAGAAATTAATTAGGATACTTTTTGAATGATTAATTGATTAGATTTAGTACTAAATTTTTCATTATTCTCTAATTTTCCATGTATGCAATCAAGGTGTTTGATAAATGCATGAGTGAGATTGTATGTTTAATTGTTTGATTAGAGGATTCCTTAGAGTTTGATTGGTTAATTAAACATCTTAGGGTGATAATTCAGAGGCTAATTAATCAATTAATTAATCAAAATGAAGTGTTCATTGATCCTAAAGGCAAGAATTAAAAATTTAGTATAGGGTTGAGGTTTCAATTCAATATTAGCTTATTAATTTCTTGAATCTTGAATGGTAATTACAATTAAATTAGGATAAAGATAGTGGATACCAATGGATGAATTCAAAGCTAGTCATATGTCTATCATTTATCCCATAGTTCATGTAATTAGGTAGTGATTAGAAATTTTATTTCAATTAAATTTTAGTTAGTTAAATTTAGTAATACCCCCCTTTAGTTACGGATTTTGAGAGTTCTTTTACACTTGAAAAATCCAATTAACATTGAACTCTATTTTCTAGAGAGATTATCTAGATTGCACCACTAGTTATATATTTTTCAACCTAGTTTATTTTGAGGTTGCACGACACAACTGTCAATGGCATTATGAGAATCGTCAAGATTTTGGCATCCTTACTTACCATCTGATTGAAAAGGATGGAAAGTGTTTGACAGCAACCTACCCTGACTTTACGTATAGATCCACAAAATGTTTGACTCGAGTTATGTGCTAATGGCTTTATGCCATTTAGCCAATATGGGAGAAAGTATTCTTATTGGCCAGTTATCCTCACTCCGTACAATTTACTATTAGCAATATGCATGAGATAAGAGTATATATTCTTGACACTGATTATCCCTGGTCCTAACAATCCTAAAGGGGAAAATAGATTATTTATTTGCAACCATTGATAGATGAACTAAAATTATTATAGATTGAGGTGTACTAACATATGATGCCTTATTGAGACAAAACTTTTAGATATGTGCAGCACTTGTAACAACCAGGAAAAAGAAAAGAAAAGCTAAAAATTTTCTAAGTCTGCTAGCTATAGCCTAGCTATAGCGAATGTACCTGTTCGCTTATAGCGAGAAATAGTCTAGCTATAGCGAGAGTGCCTTCTCGCCACGGCAAAAATGCTTCTAGCTATAGCGAGTGTGGGTATCCCATACAAAAACCAGGGCGTTGCTAGCTATAGCACGCGCCATAGCGAAAGCGAAGGTCTGGAACTGACACGAGCTCGCCGTAGCGAGGGTTATGGCTCGCTATAGCAAAGGTTAGTCCAGAAAAGCGTGAAAAGAGAGATTTTGACCTTTTAAAACTTTCAAACTCTTCCTTTCTTTGTAAACCGACCTAAGCTTCGACTAAGAGAGAGAAAAGGGCTGTGGAGAGAGAGAGAGACCTAGAGAAGGAAGGAAAACAAGCAAAGAGATAAGCAATCTTGAGATTTCCATAACTTTTCTCCTTAGCATGTTATTCTTCTCTCCTTTGCCCTCTCTTTCTATGGTTTAGTAGTTGATTTGAGTCTAGTTCAGAAGAGAGAAAGTGGACAACCACTCTTGAGGAAGGGTAGAGCTCATGTAGCTTCATTTCTTCTTCTTTGCTTTCCTTTTTGAAAGCTTAAGCGAAGAAGGAGAGTGAGTGGAATTCTAGAGAGAGAATCCCTAGCTTCTTACATGAGTAGTAAGGGTTTGTTTCGATGAAGAGCCCCTTTAGCTTTGTGAGTACTTATTTGACTTATGAGAGAATAATCTCATGCTCTTTGTTGTGCTTAGGCTCAAAGGAAGCAACTCCATCTAGTTGTGAGTGTGAAATCAAGAAGGAAGAAGAGGAATTGAAAGGGAAGGCTTGTGTTAGCTGATAAGGTAGCTCTCTACTCTTTCTTATTGCATTCTTGGATGTGTAATAGTCATTGTATGTTTGTGTATATGCTTGTATGATGAGACATGCCATTTGATGTTGCCTTGTGGTACCAATATGCTTATGATATGAATTGTGGAAATTGCTCGGGTGAGGTGGTGCCGAAAGTCCCTTGAGACGGGTAAGGTGGAGCCCAAAGTCCCTAAACCAAGGGTGAGGCCAATCCAAAAGTCCCAAAGCTCGGGTGAGGCTAGACCGAAAGTCCCTAGAGCCTGTTCTTATCATTGATATGATAGCATGGCATGAAACACATATGTTGTGTCATTGTGACTTGTTTGCATGCTTTAACTAGTTTATATATCTTGATTGCTTCTTGAATAGTTATGAGCTATTGAGATTCCCTGAATCTCATCCCCTCCCTCTCCCATCTTAACATCTTAGGTGGAGCTTAAGGAGAATCAAGTGCACACCATAGAGCCTAGTTGAGAATGCTTAGAGAATTGTGTAGTTATTTTAGTTCTTTTGTTGTAAAGAGATGCCAAAATGAATATGCATCTATTATTTTTGAGATGTAATTATGTGAGCAAATATAAACATATGTAGAAATGATGTATGAACTATGTATAGAGAGTCAAAGCAATGGAAATGTGAAATTTGGCCCTTTTGTGGCTTACAAGTAATAGTGCATTTTGTTCCGTAACATAGTGAATTTGAAATGTATGATGACTTGGATCATTTGGGCAATTCATATATGCTATGTTTGTACTTTTAAACTTGCCCAAGAGATGCTAGAGCATGCAGGAGGCCATTTGGACCTACTTTGATCCATTTTGGGTGCCAAAACTGCCAATTTTGTGAGCTCCGTCAAAGTATGACTAGATAAGCTCTTCTTGATATGAAATTTGGCATACCTCTAGAGTCTATTAAGGATTTTGGAGAAGCCAAAGTGGGTAATATTTGGAGGTGTAGGGAATATTTAGCGAATTGTTGAAGTTTGGAAATTTTAATAGTTTGGTCATGGTACTGTGCAATAAGTCCAAAAATGAATTCATGTCATTCATAGATCAAACGGTGCCCAATTGTCATGGAATTTTATGAGCATAAACTAGATATCCTCATTGTCCTATACCAACTAGAAGCACCTCAATTGGAGGTCTATAAAGAGAGAAACAACTTGCTGAAGTTCTGTATCAGCATCAGGGAAGCTTTCCGACCTTTGTTACTATTTCATCAGTTTTCGAGGTCTAAGAGCTCCTGAACTGATCTGGACTTATTTTTTTCTTCTAGTTAACATCTGTATCTTTCCAAATTGGCATAGTTTTCCTTGATTGGATTTTTTTATAATTAATTACGAATTTTCAAAGTTCATGACAGTAAACTGCACCAGTATCAGGGACAGCCGGACCTCTGCCTCTTTTTCGAGGTCAAAGATGGTCCAAACGCTGAGATTGTGGTTGGGAGTTATTTTTGGTGTGAATTTAACATCCAAACTTTCCAGAGGGCTATGATTTGCTTGATTTTCATTTTTCTAGAATTAGTTATGATTTTTCAAAGTTAGAGCCGAAACTGACTTTTGGGCTCATTTGAGAAATTGCATTTTCTTAGTTTTTGGCTTCATATCCGTGGTTTATGAGTTGTTTGAGACTATGTACAAGTTTTATAAATGGTTTTTGAGTAGAGAATGTGAATGATGGATTCACAGGACCCACGGGACAAAATATAACCGGTTAAACCCCAACTTAAAGTAATAAAATACCACGGTTTTGGTCATTTTCTTTGGAAATCATATGGGATCAAGCCTAGAGGGAGATGAATTGGAGTTAAGATATTATGGTGTTATAGCACTATTATGGACAATCAATAATTTCCCAACATATGGCATGTTGTCTATTTGGATGACAACAGGGAGATTATCATGCCCTATATGTATGGAGAACTCAAAGTCATTCCAATTGAAACATAGGAGGAAAATATCTTTCTTTGACTGTCATCTACAATTTCTTCCACAGGATCACGTATACAGGAGAAATAAAAGCTCTTTTTATAAGAATAGAGTTCAGAAATAAATGCCTCCATTATTGTTAGATGGAGAGGAAGTTTGGCAAAGAGTGTGTAATCTGCCAAAAGTAATCAAGTGGGGAGAACTTGTACCAATTGAAAGGTATAAGAACATTCACCATTGGATGAAACAAAAAATATTTTGGAAATTTCCATATTGGAAAACTAACCTCATTTAACATAATCTTAATGTCATGCATGTTGAGAAAAATGCATTTGACAACTATTTTTCACCGTCATGGACATAAAAGGGAAAAACAAATATAATACATAAGCTTGGTTAGATGTGGAAGAATATTGCTGATAAAAAGAATTAGAACTTGTCAATAGTGGAGGGAAATTTTTGAAACTCAAAGTATAACATACTTTGAATATAGAACAAAAACGTGTAGTTTTTCAATGGGTAAAGAACTTGAAACTCCTTGATGGGTATGCATCTAATTTAGCCCCATGTGTTAACATGAAGGAAGCAAAGTTGTATGGAATGAAGAGTCATGATTGTTATGTGTTTATGCAATGCTTGCTTCCCATTGCCTTTGGTGCTCTATCTGAAGCTATATGGAATCCTATAACTGAGCTTAATCAGTTCTTTAGAGAAGTTTGTTTCACTACTTTGACAATGGCTCAATTAGAGTTATTAGAGCACAACATTGTGGTGACATTGTGTAAGTTAGAGAAGATCTTCCCCCTTGGGTTCTTTGACTCAATAGAGCATCTGTCCATCCACCTTCTTATGAAGCCAAGGTTAGGGGACTTGTTCAATATCGATGGATGTATCTATTTGAAAGGTAATAAAGCCTATCACTGTATGCTTGGAATGAATATATGCTTAAAAGGTAATAAAACTTGTTCAACTACTCTTTTTGTAGGTTCCTCCATACCTTGAAGCAAAAGCTCAAGAATAAAGCTCAGGTGGAAGGATCTATATGTGAAACTTATATCATTAAGGAGATTGCAACATTTTGCTCGCATTATTTTGAGCATGATGCACCATCAAGAATAATGAGACCTCTAAGAAATGATGTTGGCAGAGAATTGGGCCTACCAGCAATTTCCATTTTTAACTATCCTGAAAGGCCTTATGGAGAATGCAAGTCTTATTTCTTCAATGATCAATAAGTGAAAGCTGCCATAAAATATGTTATAATAAATTGTGATGAAGTACAACTTTATATCAAGTAAGTGATGTTGCTTACACATCACTTATTTGTACATACTTAACACTTTTTTTTGTTATGCAGTTTATTTGTTCATAAGTTAACTTTGTCAAATCCTCAAATTGTGGACTCTAAGATAAAAGCTTGGATTGAAGCAAATTTTTCCTCCTGGTTTCGAGAACATGTAAGTAGTAATATAGCATGAAATTAATTATATCTTAAAACAAAGTGTCAACTCACATAAAAGATTAAAAAATGCCATATAGGTTCAAAACCTAGCCAACAATGTTCTAGATCCATTTTTACATGACATTACCCGAGGACCAAAAAGAAGCACTAAAACTTGGCCTATTTACTTTGTTAATAGATATAAATTTCACATACATTCATTGAGCCATCAAAAAGCAACAATAAATAGTGGTGTATGCATTAAGGGGACTGACTTTGCACAATCAAAATACAACTTTTATGGCATTCTAGAAGAGATTATGGAGATTGAATACACATGGGTTCTTGTGAAGCGATTAGTATTATTTAATTGTCAATGTATGATCCTTCACCTAATTATGGTATAAGGGTTCACAAATAATATAAGATTGTTGAAGTTCACAAATTAAAGAGGCATAACAAGTTTGATCCATTCATATTTGCACAACAAGCGATACAAGTGTACTATACGTATTATCCTAGTTGCCATCAAAGGTTAATTGGTTAGCCATTATTAAGGTTTAGGCCCACAGCATAATTGATGCTCCTACATCTAAAATAAACATAAGGCCATTTTAGGTGGATGGATTAAAAGTCATACTAACTACAATTATACTGAATGACGAATTCCATAACCTAAGAGACACTAATAGTTCCTATGAGGAGATTGACATGTCAACCTCTAACATAGCTTATGAAGAGGAAGAAGAAGATGATGATGATGATGATGATGACGATGATGATGACAACGATGACGATGATAATGAAAATACAGATGATGGTGATAAAGATAATGAACAAGATGATAATGCATAAATTAGGGTTAAGTTTGATTTTGTTTTGATAATGTATTTTGCTATTTTGATTGAGTTGAATATATCTTGTTTACGTGTTTCATTTAATTTTTTGCCAACTTATACTAACTCAAGGTTTTCTATTCCATATGTAGATGTTCGGTCATGGATCTAAGCGAGTTTGTACCCAATGGAGTACCTCTATGCCACTACCTCTACACCTTTAACCATCTCCTTATCCTCTAACTTTAGCACCTACATCAACTCTAATAGTGCCAGACACATCTACTGCACCTCTATAAGCTCCAATCATCTAGGAGACCTTCAGTATTACCTGTATCATCTCTTCCAATACCATCTCTTAGTTTGCAACACTCACATCCCACTCCTCAAGGTCTTTCCACTAGTTTTACACCCATGCCACTTATCCAACCTTTTGGCCATGACCCCAAAGATGATCAAACATGGTTATATCCTAACAAGCATATGTAAATCATAAAATTTATATTGTTTGATTTATTATTTATTTAACAACTTAGTGCCATTGTAACATTTAAAATCATCGTTGTTAAATGATTAGGTTTAATCCTATCATTATTGTTGTTTGTGATATTCTCCTCGTAATTCAAGTAAAATTTGAACATTTATGTCACAATTGGAAAGTAACGCCTCCTGAGGTCAAGCAGCTATGGTTTAATGAATGGACAGTATATATCTTATCATGTGTTGATTTTTTTTTTCTTATTTTGTCTTAGTTTTAATTTTTCTATTGTTTATGCAAAAGAAGTATAAATGGCTGCCACAATATAACCACGTAATTAGGCACAATTAGAACAAAAAGTATGGGAACATCTTGTGAAATATAATGCACAGAGTCTGGTTAGACTTGGAAAAAAGGATCACGCCTAATTGCATCCCAAATGATGTAATGGTCTAATTTAAGCACTATTGGGAGTCAGATGAATACAAAGCTATGTGCCAAATAGCTAAAAATAACCGAGTATCTACCACAGGAGGCATGCAACATAAAAGGGGAAGCATTCCCTCAACTGAGCATAAGAAGAGACTGGTAAGTATTTAAATTCAAATACAATCATCATTTATTTAATGCATGAGATAACTAATATCAATTAAAAATTATAGACTTTACAACTTCGAAGGCCACCTATAATGTTTAAACTATTCAAGTACAAGCATTATGATAAGGTAACTGGTCAATTTATGGACTATAGGGCAACTGAAGTTTATGTATGTATATATTTATCCTTTTCTTTCTTATTTGGATAATGCTGACAACTGGAGGCCTGACTTACTGTAGTGTGAGTCTTGCTTTTTGTTTTGATTTTACTAGGATTATAATGATAGTCAGAGGCCTGACTAGTTATACTATGAGTCTTGTTTTTTGTTTTGATTTCACTGGGATTGTGCTGACAGCTAGAGGCCTAACTAACTGTAGTGTAAGTCTTGCTTTTTATTTTGATTGTCACTAGATTTGTGCTGACAGCCAGAGGCTTGACTAACTATAGTGTGAGTCTTGATTTTTTGTTTTGATTGTCACTGGACTTGTGTTAACTGCTGGAGGCCTAACTAGTTATAATGTAAGTCTTTATTTTTTATTTTTATTGTTACTAGACTTATGTTGATAGTTGGAGGCCTGATAGACAATATGTGAGTCTTGCTTTTTATTTTGATTGTCATTAGAATTGTGTTGATCGCTGAAGACCTGATTAGTTGTCATAATTCAAATTTCCTAAAATTGAACTAAAATCGATCAGATTATAAAAGGAGACCCCCAAAATGAAATGAAATAAGGTAAGATAAAGCTAGATTAATAAACAAAGTATCTAGTAATATGGATAAGGATCTATAGGTGACCTGAAATCAGAGTTGAAATAGCAAAACAACTTAATAAGAAACTCAGTGGCAAAAACCATAATTTCGAGCAACTTCTCAGAAATTTAAAGAAAGGATTTTTAAATGATAAAATTGAGCTTACTAGGATTCTCAAAGGCTCTAAAAATAATAGGAACCATTAGAATTATTAAATCTCTTCCGATGTGCAATTTCAACAAAGAGTTGACCTAAATTTTGATCAAATGATTTAAGATAGTTCCAAACCACATAAAATTGAAAAAAAAATGTCTTTAATAAATTAAAGGACCTAAAATTTTATATGAAAAAGACAGTTCTTAAAAAGGAGCTAAAACAAGCATAAATAAAAGAACCGAAGTAGAGGGGCAACATGGGTATTTTGAAAAGTCATTAAATCACCTTTTTCTTATATTTCAGCACTCCGGCCATCTTCTTCAATTCAGAACCAAGAAGAGTAGTCCCAAACTAGAACTCCATGGCATAAAGAGAAAGGGAGGAAAGAGAAAGGAAGAATAAGCTAGAAAGGTATGAAAATGACATTATTTTTCATACTCTTCCCTTCACAAATCTAATTCCATATGACAATTAGGAAGGGTCTAAATTTGTGTAATTCCCTTTAGATTTTAGCTCCTTATGATTGATTCAACACTTAGGCTTTAGGTTAGGGATTTCACTAAGCTTGAATCCTATGCCAACTTATGCTTCTAGAATTCACAATTCAAACCACAAATTTTATATTTATTATTCATTTGGTATTTTCACTTTTTTGCATAATAAAACTCTTTATGGGGTCTTAAGCCTCAAGGGGAAACTTCAAAAATTCAACTTCTAGGATTCAAAATCTTGCCATACATGATTCTTATAACCACATTAGGATTGATTAAAAGCATTACAAGCTTGTTCACACAAGCCTAATGTCAATTGTTTCTATAATGTTCTTTCTTGACTTCTAAATTTTTAACCTTCAAATTCTAACTTTTAAATTCAATCTAATGCTTTTATTATTGTTCTTATATCATTTTAAGACTGTCCATAGCCCAAGAATCCATTGAACAACTTCCTAATCCCTTGAAATCATCTTTGGCCAAAAATGGAACCATAAAACCCTAACTTGTACATTTTAAGGTCTTAATCAATTTTAATCTTAGATTCTTGTTCCTTGCATCAAATAACATCTAAATACACTAATTAAGAATGGAAAATAACATGATTTCCCTTTGAATCTAGTATTGGCCGAAACATCACATAACATAGTTTAACTTGTTTTCTTGTGTGATTCAATGGAAAGAAATGTTAGATATGGAATCCTTGTATGCTAAAACCCTTGGTTCCATTAAGAACACATGAAAAAAAACCCTCCTCCTCACTTTCTCTCTCTAGGCTGAAGCATAAGGATTTGCAATTGCTTCAAGTGAAATCTTACCTTAAATCAAAGCTCTTTTCGCGTAAATTAATTTTCACTGATTGGTTTCTTAAAAAGAGTTTCTTTTTGGCTTAGATCAGGCTAAAATCTTCAAGTTTTCAAGAAAAGAAAATCACTATTAGACAGTTCTTAGAAAGAGGAATAACTTTTCTAACTTGTGTGAGGTGAAATAGGGCTATTTTCTTACCTAAACAAAGGCTTAAACTATTTCTTTCTCCCTTCCCTTAATGTGACAATATGGCTGGTCTAAAATTCTAAAAATGGAAGCTTGGAGAAGATGATGAGGTGCACTTTACTTAAGAAGCCTCTTTTATTATTTTTTTCTAAATGACCATTTTGCCCCTATGTGCCCTTTTGCTCTGTTTGAACTCGTTTTTTAGACTTTTCAAGATCTGACTGTACCTTACAAATTTTCATATAAAAACATTAATTTTGGGGTTTGAATGGATTAAAATTATAAAAAATAGCTCCACCTAAAGTTTCAACACTATCTAACATTTTTAGCACCTCGGAAAGGCTTTAGTTGATTCTAATTGTTCCTATGGTTTTCAGGACCTTTGAAAACCCTGGTGACCTTAATTTTAGACTTTAAAACTCTTTTCCTTGAGTTTCTTTCTTTTGTTTTGTTGTTTTAGCTTCGTTTTCTTTCCATATATGATTTCTTATCCCTGTTTCTTCACATGCTGATAAATATTTTACTCTTATTTAGCCTTAATTCAATTTACTTTAAGGTCCTCTTTCATTAACATATTGGTCCCAATTTAGTTAAAAAGCCAATTGTTACAATATATAATGGCAACCTATGTATAAGCTTGAGAACATGTATATGTGTTATTTTGATGTATGAGTTGGCAATTGGTACATGACTTCATATATGAAAAGCCACTTGTTCCATATGAATGGTTGGGTGTGAAATGGTGAATTTTTTATACTAGCCATGTTTCTTGTAATGATCCTTATGGAAATGAAGTATGAATGGATTAAAATTTACTCAAGGGAAGAGATTGCATATTAGGACCCAAATAGACCATTTTAGAACCAAATTTTAGTTCAAATGAGTCACAAATTGCAACTTTACCCTTGATAGCCCAAATGACCTAATGTAGAGCTTAAATTTAGTGGACATCTAAAGAATCTATAGAGTTTTCCAATAACCCAATGATAGTATTTTTTTTTTAGCTTTATTATGAGGAATTTTGAATCTGGTCCAAAATTATAGAATTATGCAATTATTATTTATATTGTTATGGCTTCTATTTTCATGTACTTTTAAAAGCCAAATGGATTTATTTTCACTTAAAATATTTACAACATAAAGTTTAGATTATGATTTTTCCATAAACATCTAATTTACATAAATTAGAGTTATATAGCCAAAATTATGAATTTCTAAAATTTGGCTCATAATATGTCAAAAAAGACCAATTTGAGTTATATAACTCCCTTGTACAATTAAGACACATATGATGATTATGTGGGTTGAAATAAATGTCTATGGAGATTATGGATTAAAATGGTAAGAAAATCTAATTTGAACCTCTAGAGGCTCATTTGTCATAAAAACGGGCTAAAAACCACTACCAAAACATTCTACAATAGTTGTATTTTTATTGTCTTAAGAAGAAAATGATATAAATTAGTTATAAAGCATACTATGACAACTAAGATTTTAATTTCATCAATATTTTTTCTGAATTAGCATTTCTAAGTAGAAGAATAGATACTAATGAAGGAAAGTAGTGTAATGAGTACCTTGGTTAAGTTATATTGTGTTAAAGATGACATAAGAGTTAGACTAATTTATTTCAAGTTGTGTTAAGAGATTTCTATTACCTAATATTTTATTTGGAATGTTTTTAGCATTATGTAGAAAGATTATTTTTATTTGGATTTAATATAGATTTATTGTATACTCTTAGGTGAGATTTATTGAATAGATTGTTATGGAGTAATTGTGAGTTAGGATGTTTAATAATAATGATTTAATTAGCTATTTGATTTTAGAAAATTATAATTATTTTATTTGAATATTTATTAGAGTATTTAATATCTATCATTATTTAGTAGCTTTTTCAAGTGAATGTTGTTAATTATTTATTTAAGATAGTATTTAATTATGGAAATAAAGTTTAGTGTTACATGAGCTATGAAGGACTTAGGTCCTACAAAGTAGATGCCTGGCATGAGAATCACTCATCATAGGCATAATGGAAAGTTAACGTTATCATAAGAAAATTAAGAAGGTGTTAGAGAGGTTCAACATAAGCAAGTTCAAATGAGTTAATCTCCACTAGTAGGCCGCTTCAAACTTGGTTCAAAGTAATGTTCTACAAGTGAGAAAGACAATGAAGAAATCCATGGTCAATAGCTTGATGTATGCCATGGTATGTGCAAGGCCAGATATTGCTTATGTTGTTAGTTAGCCTCTCTCCAATCTCAACAAAGAACTAGAAACTAGTTAAGTGAAAATTCAAGTATCTTAGAGTAACCTCTAGAGTTTTCTTACGTTTTGATAATGGCATGTCTGTGTTAGAGGGATATATCTACAAATATGGTAAGTGATGTTGATCTTAAGAAGTTTACTTCTAGATACTTAATGACTTTTGCAGGGGGAGAAATTTCATGGCAATCAAAATTGTAGATATATGTTGTTTTATCTACCACAGAAGCTTAGTATATTGCTATTACAAAAGATTTTAAGGATCTTTTGCGAATGTAAAAATTCCTACAAGACCTAGGTCTTACATAAGAGAAATTTGTGTTGCATTATAATAGTCATAGTGCTATCCATCTCAATAAGAATTTGACACCCCTTTTAAGATCCCATTCAAGATATAAGCACATTGAGATGTGATGGATACATAATGCTCTAGAGATGAAGTTGTTTACAACGAAGAAAATTCATACTAATAATAATGGTTCAAATATGATGACTAAAATCCTGCCTTGACTAAGTTAATTACTTGTAAAAAGAAAGTGAGCTTGGTTGAACACTACCCCACTTAAGTTAGGTGTAAGAGATTAGGTAGGTGGGTCTTTCTTTAATAGGGCCACATGACTTATTAATTAAAAAAAGTAAGGTAAATTGTTGGCATAATAAAAGTGGTATGCAACATCCTCTAATTGAGAAAACAATGGTAAGAAAAAGAAGTAGTGATGTTGTAGCACCTTTAAAAAAGGAAAATGTTTGCTTATTTTCTCACATTAAAAGGTAAATTAGCTCTAATTCTTGCAAAAGTTTAGTATGTAGTTCCTGATGTTGAAGGCTTTCATTTGATATGGCTTAATACTTACTTCCCCTTCTTTATAAATAGATCTAAAATGCCTAATTTGTAACAATCAATTTTTTAACTAAAATGGGATCGGTATGTTAATAAAAAAAGACCTTAAAGTAAATTGAATTAAGGATAAGGGTAAAATATTATTCAACACACCAAGAAATGTGGATAGGAAATCATACACAAAAAGAAAATGAAGTTAAAACAACAAAACAAAGAAAAAAGGCTTATCAATGGCAAAATTATAATTTTGAGCAAATTTTAGGAAACTTAAGGAAAAGAGTTTTAAAGTCTAAAGTCAAGCACACTAGGATTTTTAAAGGTCTTGAAAATCATAGGAACAGTCAAAATCAATTACGGTCATTCTGAGGTACTAAAAGGGTCAAACAATGCCAAAACTTTAGGTGGAGCTAGTTTTCACCATTTTAAGCCATCTAAACCCTAAAAATAATGATTTTATGTGAAAGACCACTCAAAAATTTGTAAGGAGCAGTCAAATTTTGAAAAGCCTGAAAAATGAGTCCAAGCGAAGAGTAAGTACGAGTAAGGGCAAAATGGTCATTTAAAAAATTATATAAGTAAGATACACCTCATCATCTTCTCCAAGCTTCCATTTTTAGATTTGGAGACTAACCATGGCATCACAAATGAGGAAGGAGGGAGAGAAAGTTTAAGCCTCTATTTAAGTAAGTAAATAGGCCGTTTCATCTTGCATCAGTTAAGAAAGTTATTTCTCTCTCTAAGAGATCTCCAATAGTGGTTTTCTTTTCTTAAAAACTTGAAGATTTAGGTCTGACCCAAGTTAAAAAGGAACTCTTTTTAAGAAACCAATTGATGAAAATTAATCGACGCAAAAAGAGTTTTATTTTAAGGTATGACTTTTCTTGAAACACTTGTAAGATCTTGTGTTTCTAGGCTCTGTAGGGTTCGGCCAAGAGAGAAAAAGTGAGAAGAAGAGTTTTTCTCCATGTGTTCTTGATGAAAAACTAAAGGTTTTAGCATGCAAGGATTTCATATCTAACATTAGTTTTCCTTGAATCATGAAAAGATGCAATTTGGACCATGATTGTGTAATGGTTTAGCCTAGGCTTCTTCAATGGATAACCATATTATTTTCTATTCCTAATGAGTATAGATGTTATTTGATGCAAGGAATAAAAATATAAGTTTAGAATTGATTAAAACTTTGAAATGTGCAAGTTGGGGTTTTATGATTCTATATTTGGCCAAGAGGAATTTCAAGGGGTTAGGAAGTTATTCAATGGATTCTTAGGCTATGGATAGTCTTAAAATGATACAAGAATAATAATGAAAGTATTAAATTGAATTTAGAAGATATAATTTAAAAGTTAGAAATTTGGAAGTCAAGAAAGTACAAAATGAGACCAATTGACACTAAGTTTGTGTGAATAAGCTTATGATGCTTCCAATCAATCCTAATATGGCTATATAGTTCTATATGGCAAGATTTTGAATCCTAGAAGTTGCATTTTTTGAAGTTACCCCTTTAGGCTTAAGGTTCCATAAAGAGTTCCATTATGTAGAAAAGTGAAAATACCAAATAAATAGTGTCAATGACCAAATAAATAGCAAATATGAAATTTGTGACTTGGATTGTGAATTATAGAAGTATAAGTTGGTCTAATATTTAAGCTTAATGAAATCCCTAACCTAAAGCCTAAGTGTTGAACCAATCATAGGGGGCTAGAATCTAAAAGGAATTTCACAAATTTAGACTCTTGAATATGGTCAAATTTGAGCATTTTAGATGGCATATTTACCACTTAATAAGCAAGTGTCTTGGAAGTATGCAAAAAGGGGGTTTTAAGTGCATTTAAGTTATCTAAAGTATACATAAAAGTCATAGAGACTTAAGAGAAGTAGTTATAAGCATGAGATATTGATAATATGTTTATATATTATTTTTAGGACAAACTAGTAAAGCTTTACCCCTTTGTAAGTGTAGAGCTGAGAAAGAAAAAGAGACAGAGCTTGAAACAGAGCAAAGAAATTAAAAATTTTTACTGGGTTTTATCACTTATCCAACGTAGCTTACTCTTCCTTATCTAGTTACATGCAGACTTGTTTAAACTTGATATGTATTGTATTGTATTGGTTGTTTTATTTTAGTATATGCTTTATTGCATTTCAGATCAGTTGATGTCATGTTTGCATATTATGTTTAATGAGCTAAGTGTAACATCTGGTTTTCTAAAAATGTGAGAAATATAACGTACAATTTCTCTATAAACGAACAAAATTCACTAGATATAAAAGGAAGTCCCCCAAGATGATGTAGTTAAGGTCCCAAAAAATTTGGGAAGCATTCTAGACTCCTAAAAATAAGAATCTCAAGCTCAGATGGAAAGAAAAATGGAACTAGAATAAAGAAATAATTTCTTACGAAAAGCTTACAAAACATAATAGCATTTTCATAATTTTGAGTAAATTTTGGAATTCACGCAGGAGGGCTTTTTAAATGAAAGTTTTGAGTTCCCCAGGGTCCTCAAAGGCCCTAAAAACCATGGAAAGCTCTAGGACAATTAAAACTCCTCCGATGGACGTTTTCTAATGTCAGTATACCCAAACTTTGACGGATTCATTCGAGAAGGTTTTTGCTCCAATTTGAGTGATTCCAAAGGCATTTTACTAAATTGGGAACCTAAATTTCATAATAGAAAAGACGGTTCTCAAAAAAGAGTTAAAACAAAGGAGAAACCAAAAATGCCAAAAATGAAGGGCAAAATGAAAATTTTTGAAAAGTGTAACCCCCTCCCACCTATATATATGATGTGCCCTTCTTCTCCCTTCATTATGCACGACCAAGTTTTGCCTAAAACCAGAGGAAAACCTTAAGGAGAGTGGCACACAAGAGGGAGGCAAAGAGGAGGAGAAATTCAAGGTAGAAAGGTATGGATTTTCATAGTTTTTCATGCTCTTTCTCTTTCAAACCTCTTCTCCTTCATCCCCCTTTGTTTCCCCTGATTAAAATGAAGTTTACAAACATGTTTTAAGGGAGAAATTGAGGGGAAAATTCAGATTTGAAGAGAGAGTTCAAAGAACACAAGATTCAAGTGAAAAAAGCTATGAAAACAAGGTATTTTCTTCTTCCATAGTTGCTACCCTTTACCCCCTTCTCCACCATTTCGCCCCACTTGAGAAGACTTAAGAGGAGTTTATTTTTAGGTAGAACCAAGGGTGATTCTAAGGAAAAAGGGTATGGAGATTAAGAATATGCAAAGAGAATTAACAAATAATCATAGAAATTTAAGATGCAAAGTCTAGGGTTTCATATGTTCCCTGCAAAATCTAATTTGATACCTTGATTTCTATGTCTAAGTGAATGTTTAAATGAGTTACTAAGATTCCTAAGAGGCTTCCCATATGCTTCCTCCTTCAAGAAAACAAAGCAAAGTCCATGAAGCCATTATTCCTCCATAGCCTAGGCCTAAAGGGGTTCTTATAGCTAGGGAGAGTTTTAAATTTTTCTAAATCCATTCTTGAGTCAAATATGATGAATGAAAACGAGGGGAGGCCTTGGAAAAAATTTAGAACCCATGGAAAGTAAATTGGTGCTTTAGGTTCCATATTATGACCTAAAGAAGCAACATATTGTTAGGCTCTTTGTTTTAATTGTGTGATGACTCCAATAGGCTTAAAAGAAGTCAAGAATCATATTTGAAAGGAAAGAATGGAGCCTAAAAATTATTTGAAGCGAGTTCTTCATTAAGTGCATTTATGGACCATAATGGGATTTCTATAACAATCTAATGTCTAAGCAAGTTGTGTGGCCTTAGAATTTGTTTCATGAACCTAATTGGCTTCCATAAATTGTGTTTAGGCCAAGAGAAACCTTCCCCATAATTTTTTATGTGTGTGGCTAAAAAAAGGAGCTTGAATTCAAAGGGAAAAATGTGTGATTATGTGTAAGGTAGCTCTCTCCACCTTCTCTCATGCATGGATGTATGCTTAGCTTATCTTAAAATGTATGTATGTGTATTTTTAAGCCATGAAAAGTATGATAGCATGATTTTATATGCCATAGTTTTATGATGACATATTATGTTTCATATGATGTTTTGATGTGTGCTTGGGTTTGCTTTAGTGTTATAAGGCCAAGAACCTTTAGCAATAGTAAGGATGAGCCAAGAACCCTTAAGATTAGTTGAGACAAAGCAAAGAGTCTCCCAAAAGTAAAGTGGGCTCCCAAGAGCATGGTTAAGTCCAAGAATGCATTAAAGAATGGGTGAGGCAAGTCCAATATCTACAAGAAATTGGGTGAGGTCAATCCACTTGCTTGGCAAGCCTTTGTATGCTATGTATGACTTTCTCAAATAATGAAAATGTCTCTTGAATATTTGCACATGTACATATAACCATACATGCATTCATGAGACTTGTTTGCATCCATTATGTATGATTGAATGGGAGATGAGCTATTGGGATTCTTTGAATCTCATTTCCTCCTTTCCACTGATCTCACATGCTAGGTGGACTAAGTGGACAAGGTGATGGAAGCCAATTACCTTGAAGGAAAGAGTTTGGCAATTAAATGCAAAGTTTTTTATTCTTTAAGGCCATAATTGTGTCGAATGTTGTAACCCCTTGATGTATATGGTCTATGACCTCTTAGACATTTGTAATTATGATATTATGCCATGTATAAATGAGATAATATGTTATGTAGCCACTAGAATATGAATTGAGTATATGATGGCACATTAGCTTCTTGAATAGCTTTTATGAAAATATGCATATATGTGGATGAAATGACCAAAATGAAATGCATAGAGTTTGGGACCATTTGGGTAGCTTACACAAGTCTTAATTATACTTTTAGACTTGCCCAAAAGGTGCCAACACCCAAGGAAAGCCATTTGGTCACTTTTGTATCTCATATGAAGCCAAAATTGACCATAATGGAACCCTAGTCACTTTTTGGCCAAACAAGCTCTTCTTGATTTGAGATTTGGTATGCAATTAGAGCTTGTTGAGAGATTTTTGGAAAGATAGAAAACCTAATTTTTAGATATCTACTGAATATTTGATGAATTTCCAAAGTTGATAAATTTTTTGGTTTTGGTCTACTACACTATTTATTTGGTCCGAAAATGAAATTTGTCACACAAGGCTCAAATGTTATCCAATTGCCACAAAATTTTATACAGAGAAACTAGACATTTACAGTGACTTGTTTCAACTAGAAGCACCTCATTTGGAGGTCTAGAGAGGGAAATATGAATTTTTAAATATTCTGTCCAATATCAGGAGCCTTACCCGACTTCAGTTACTGTTCCATTGAATTTTGAGCTCTGAGCTGCCTGAATTAGTCTCTTAAGTTATTTTTTTCCTCTAGCTAACATCCACATCTTTCCATATTGGTATCATTTACATGGATTGGAATTTTTTAAAATTAATTGGACATTTTCAAAGTTTGCTATAGAAATCTGTAATAGTGTCAATGGTAATTTGACCTCTGGATATTTTTGGATGTCAAACGTCCTTTGTGATAAATGTTATGGCCTATACATATTTTTAGTATAAATTAGACATCCATATCTTTCTAGAATGGCCAAGAATGCATATTTTGATTTTTCTAAAATTAGTTATGAATTTCCAAAGTTTGGTCAAAAAAGGAGCAAATTCTGGCCAAATTTTAATATGCATATTTTAAGCTTCCCTTCGTGATTCTTGAGTTGTGAGCCACATTTTATGACACAAATGAGTTTTATTTATGTAATTTAATATGATAATATATGATATGAGCCCACACGATCCACGTAACACCTAACGAAATTTTTATTCGTGACATAACGCTAAATTATTTATTATTTTATGCTATTTTCTTTGCTCTTCTATGAGTTACATGATGTAAAACATGAGAATAGCATGAGAAAAGCTAAGAAACATGATGAAATGGACTAGAAATATATGGTGTTACACTAAGGCTAAAAGATAAAGAAGGGTAATGGGAATGAATGCAATAGTTCTCCTAAGCCCAAGAGACAAGCCTAAACCAAGCAGAGTTCTATGGCCATGATTGAGTAAATTGCAAATATGTAAGAATTTACATTAGTTGCATATGACCATGCATACTTACATTATTCTTGCTTAACTGCCTCATGCTATTTTGGGTGATTTGAGTATAGCTACTGAGATTCCCTCGAATCTCACCCCTATCTCTATTTTCCCACTAACTAGTTCCAAGTGGAAGTTCCAGTGTTAACAAAGGAAAAGAAAAAGAATGATATTTGGATTTGCAAAATTATGTAAATGTTTGGTCTCTAAATTTTGTAGTAATGTACAAAGAATGTTTATGGATTATATTTAACTCCATCATGATGTAATATGTATACTAGTATACCATAATTAGTGATGTATAACTCCAGCTTGAATCACTTAGTTCTAGTTGATGTTTATGCCCAAGTTGCGGTATACGACACCATCATTATCTGTAGTTTTCTATGTCTATGAGTTTAGGCTATTATATGACCATTTAATTGGTCTAGATGGTCAATTTTATAAGGAAAAAATTTACCAGATTTTCCTTAAAATAGTATACACATTTTAATTGAAATGGTTAAATTTGTCTAGATATGGAAAAGGAAAATTCATGAATTTCAAAAAATTTTAGATTCAATATTTTCTTTCATTAGTAAATGGACTTATTGTTGAACCATAGGAATTAAATAAGAGCTAGATAGCTAAGGTGTTACACACTTAGCAAATTTTATGTGTAGACTAATTGTGATTCCACCCTATTGGTGATTATTATGTCTTATTGGCAATCCACAACATGACTAGGAAGACAATTAGTGTACCCATTAAGTATTATTAGTAAAATTTTGCAAGACTAGGTCCCTTGGTTCTTTCCTCCACATCACAAGTTTTTCATGTTAAAAATTAATGTGTCTATTGATATGTTTTTCTTGTCATTTATTGTTTTGGTATTCATTGCACAATGAATATTGTATTTTTGGCCTTATTTAATTGCATAGAGGGGAAAAGTTAATATTGGTTGCTTCCATTTTGTGTATTACTCTAGTACTTTTCCCTAACACAAAGAAAATCCTCTCTTATAAAAGAAAGATCTCTTTTCATACCTCTAGTAAAACCACTAGTATAATTATAGTGAAGACCATTTAAGTAGTGGCCTTTTACTCACACTTTAAACTGAGTGTAATATGCAAAAGAAAGAGCCTAAACAACAAGTTGTGTAACTTGTGTTACATGCTTTGATTTATTTGTTGGCATCACTTGCATATGCTGAACTAAACTGAAGTTTTTCATAAGAAGGTGATTGATCTTCACTTAGTAATCACCATGGAAAAGAGTTGCCTCAAGAAACCCATTTTGGTCAGTTGTTCCTTTCACTTCTATAAATCCCCACTTATGAAGCAACTTGTCCACAACATCCCCTGTGGACAAGTTCTTGAAATTGGTATCAATTAAACACATACAATAACACCCACTAGGACTCCATACTATCCATATAATAATGCCCTAAACCTTTGAGTGGGAGTGTACCTCTCTAAGAATTTGTTCCAACTACTCTACATGCACAAACCATAAAGCAAAATGAGAACTAACTTGTGTAAAGATTGAATTCATAAGGGGGTCAATTACATAATAAAATTAGTCCAAGTTGGTATTCCTAGCCACTAAATTATTTGATTTTATTAAGACTTACCTAGTTAGGTTGGCTTGTAACATCCAATTTTGTAAGCCAAATCGATAAACTAGAGGCAAAAAGAGTATCAATAGAAGCTCTTATGCAAGGCAAATTATGAGGGCCAAAGAAGTGGGATTTAAGCCCAATTCCAATTGGCAATCCACTATTCCCATGATAGTTTTGGATCTGTCAAAACTTTTCAAAGTACCTTATTGGGGTTGATGAACTATCTCTACCATCTTCAATGGTGTTAAAACCCCAATAAGAACAAAGTGATTTGTCCATCAATGTTGTGAGCATCATTGTAAATCTTGGGTGAAGCACTTTGTCCTAGTTTACTTTCCAAAAATGAGAAGTGTACATTTTCATTAACAACATCCCAAGCAATAAGTTTTCCCTTGTATCTTGACATAATGGAATTTAGCCTCTTTTGAACTGCTAAGTTAAGTTGGTCTAGTGGACATGAATGAACCCAACTAGGTTGGTAACGAGGGTCATCCCAAAATACATTATGACCATGAACAGCAATATTGTGTTGCTTGGCAAACTGCAACATTGCATCAATAACTAAGTAGTCCTCTTTGCCTTGTGTATATTCAGTGTTAGGCCACTTCATTTCATTTTCAAATGCAGTGACTATAAACCTTGAGGTGAACCAATATTGGTATGCATTGTTGTTGAGGATGTTCCTGTTTATGGCACTACCAAATGGAAAGCTTGACTTCTTCTACTCAAAGGATATAGTTGCATTTGATAAACGATTGCCTCTTTCATCCACTACTTAGATTAATACCCTTTTCTTGTGTGTCTATCAAGCTAGAAATAAACCTAATTTTAGTTAAATATTCCTTTTATATATGATATCATAATCACAAACACTAAAAAACAAAAATTACAACCTGTAGGTATTTTTTGAGTTCCTAATGTCAATGGGGTTTATGATGCCTCCCACTTTGAGTACAAAATACAGGCAAAAATGAAAATGAAACTGTAACAAAAGGGTACCTTTTCAATGCTTTATTCTTGATGAAGTCTCCATTGTTTCTATGTGAATGGCTATAAGGAAATGTTATCGACCCATATCTCTTTAAAGGTGTTATTGCACTACAAAGTTAAGTATTTTATACAGTCAAGGAAGATCGGAAATCATTAATTTGGTACTTTTAACAATTAAAATATGCCTTTCTTCCCATCGGCAATTTACAAATAATAAATCATTAAACTATAATTAAGGAACAATATTTGAAACCCTAATATGGAAGTATGTCGAAATAGAGCTCACCGAGTCCTGAAGTATCGACTATGAGGCCACCCTTAAGCATGGACCAACAATTAGACTCTGCAACAATGGCACCACTATGTTTGAATCCTTCACTTGTTTTTACAACTGCTGACACTGCAGCATTTACCCCACTCACTTAGACCCAAGCTGCATAATAATCAAAGTATAGCCAAATAAGAAGAACCTAGACGAGTATCTCTCTTTTATAATCCACTTATTTTAAAGATGAAAAAATTTTTAAAAATTTTGTTAAAAGAATTATTTTATGACAAATCTTTCCATTCTATGTTTAGTTTGAAATTTTTTTTTTTTGGTTTGAATTACCAAAAAATAGTGACAAATAATAGACAATAGCGGTAAGGAGGTGGTTGGTGATGTCACATGAGCCACATTAAGGAGTTAGATGTTAGTGATAACAGTAATAATTGAAAGAATTGATGAAGGGACAAGGGCTGAGCCTTTTTCAAAAAAGAAAACAAGAAAAAATTCCTATTTCAAGTTTCATAATTTGAACTCAAATTTGCTAGAGCAAAATTCAAATTTTTGGTTAGGTATAAGGTGGGAAATAGGTATGTATATTTTCAAATTTTATATTTAGGTCTGAATAAACATTTTTTTAGTCAAAGTCTATCTAACTTCAGAATCTTTTATTTGAACTCAAATCGAAATATTTTAATCTAAGCTTAGGCTCAAGCCCATGCCTTAGCCCGACTCTATTATAACGATGTTAGCTTATTATGAGTAACAATGGCAATGGTAATTAATATCAACAGGTTTATGAAAAGAAAGAAATGGTCTATGTAATTTAAGAAAAAATTTTGCTTAAAAAAGTGAAGAAAATTAGGATATCATTGAAAAAATATTTCTGTATAGTTTTTCTTTTATAGCAAAACAAATACCAAAAAAATAAATAAATAAAAGTTTCTATAAAAAATTTCTTCTACAAATTTTCCAAAGCCTTATATATGTAAAAAGGAAATTTGACGAAAACTAGGGAAGCCCCGTACTCTGCATAGACATCAACCAAAAAAGGAGAGATAACACGACGAAAAGGAGAGGAGTAAAAAGAAGGCACAAAACTTAAAGCAAAGCAACAAGTTGATGGCGTGAAAACAGTGAATGAAGAATAAGATTATATTCCGAAGTTTATATATCTATATATATATATATATATAATGAAACGGGAGAAGAGAAAAGTTACCAGATAATGAATAGAGCTTATTCTTTTGGAGATAAATCTTTTAGGACACACTATCATGTGGTTGATTTCTGCTATGGGCCACGATAAATTTGTTGCCTCTTGAGTCTCTATGTTGTATTCTAGCGTCCCCCAATGCAGCCCACCCTTTTAGTCCATCGTTGAATTCTGGGTTTTTTATGATTCCACCACCGTACTGTGCCTTGGGAGGCTTTTCCAAACACTGAAGTTCAAAATATTAGTGTCCATTTTCAGAATGATATTTATATAATATTCACTTCAAAATTTGTTGAAATTACACTAATCTCTTATCAAATTTTAAAATATATAATATTTTTTTAAAAATAAAAATTTATTCTATAATTTAATTCAATTTTAAATTTTTCAACTAAAATTCTTTCTATTAATATAAATACATATATTTTTAAACAAAAAAAATAAAATTAGATTAAAGTATAAGGTAACATTTTATTTCGAGAACATTATATATATATATATATTAAAAATAAAAAAAATTATATAATTTTAACAAATCTCAAAAAAATACTGTTTAATTTACTCAAATATTGATGTCGCAGCAAAGCTCAATTGGATGCTGGCCTGGTAATCGTAGGGCAAAGCTTGGGCTTCATTTCCCGGGGAAGCATCACATGGGCTATTAGTTCTGGTCTGACATTCTTCTAATAAATTATACCCCAAAAAAAGAATAACTTCACGAGGTAACGAAATAAACCAATTGGTTTGTGTGATTACCAGAGCAGCCTCGAATTTTTCTTTTTATTAAAAGCCCTACAAACTTTAACAATTTAATTTTTTTTATTCCTTTCATGGAACCAACTACAATTTTTTCAATAGCATGCATGTGAAACTAACATTCTTTCTTTTTCTTTAAAAACGGAAGACCATACTCTTTCATACCTTCTAGAGCAACACATGATACATGATTTATTAAAAAAAATTGCTTTCGGCTGGATATGCCACTAATATCGGCATATTAACGGCAGAAAAGAGCGTCAATTAAAATATATGTTGCCGAACTCTTACTAATTAGAAAAAAAAATAGATATTTTAAATTGAAATGCAGCCGTACAAATAAATATGCATGCATGCAAATTCAAAAGAATATATAGATTTTAAAGAAATATATTTTTGGATTTATAAAATATACACGTCTCAACTATTTGATCTTTAGATCTTACACCAACATAATTCATTTTTAAAATGTATTTAACTTGTTATTCATTAGTTCCTTAAACATATATAATTTTTCCTGGTTTTGACTAATGGGACGATTAACAAATAGTAAGGTAAAAACTTTTAAAGATTAAATTATATAAAGATAAATTCAAAATCTAAATAGTTGAAGCTTTTAGAAACAAAAAAGTAGGATTTTCCAATTTCTTTCTCAAAAGTGTATTTCAAATTTCAATCAATATAAACGTGAAATATATCAGTGCAAATCGAGAGGCCCAAAATAAAGCATGTCTGGCGAATGGTTATTGGTGGTAGCCACATACAGGATAGAAGTTTCAAATGGCAAAGACATATGGACAACAAACCAAGGAAAAGGATGATACACAAGACCACAAGAAGCAGACTCATATTTTTGTTTGCAAGCTTCAGAGATATGTCAGCTACTTCTTTCCTTGATACCTGCAGCTTCAATGGAATAATAACAGAGAAAAATTCTGTTTGAGAGAGAGAGAAGAAACCATGAAAGCACCATAGAAGAGAGTTCACAAGCTTTTACCAACAATGGATTGCACTTGAAGGAGACACTCTAGAGACTGAAGAGTGATCTGATCAGAAGTTAAGCACAACAATATTTATAAGCAAAAGTACTGAGAAACTGACTTGCTCAATATGTCACAATCACCATATGGAGAAACGAAATGGACAATCATATTCGGAAATCTAGGGAAGTGAGAGAAAACTTTTTTCTGTTTCATAGAAAGTACACTATTTTTTAGGGAAAATTATGAACCGCGTAGTTGCTTTTATACTAGGGAGATTAAATAACCGACGAACTGGATATTTAGTTGATTACTTTATGGTTATTGAAAATGAATCCATTCATTTTTTTCCTTAAATTGACTGATAATTTTAAAGAAAAATAGACATAAAATGCACAGAGTTATTATTCAAGTGAATCTCACATATTTAAAGTGAGATTAAGGATAACAATAATCTCTAAATTTGAAGATTCCCGTGAAGACCGTTGTATTTGGAGATCTATATTTAAAAATTTTTCCCTTGTGAAGACAAAGACAAAAGAGAAAATCTCTCCAAAAGTAATTTGGAGATAGAGACAAGAATTATACTCTATACCCTAACGGATCCTCATTCTTGTGAGATTTACATAAATACTGTTAAAATTTTTATATACATATCTTATTACTCTTGATTTTTTTTAGCCATCTTACTTTTTATTTATATTTATGTTAATTTAAAATAAAACAAATCAATCAAAATATTCTCATCAACTCCCCATTACCTATTTTGTTTTATAATTTATTATTTGAATTTTTTTTTTTAGTTTTATGAACTTGATTAGAGCTTGTCGAAGAACTTAAATAATGAGATTAAACTTTAAATTTAAGCTTTTTTGTTTCAAATATATAGAATTTTATTTTATTTTATATTTTGTTTTTTCCTTTTTAAAAAATATTCGAGGTCCCTGCAATGATCCATGGAGAAATTTTCCAGTTATGGCGGGGAATGAAAATAAGAAAAAGAAAATAGTTTATGGCAAGGACAGAAAGTAGGAAAGTACTCTCTTCACAAATTGCCATCCACAATTAAATGAGATCCACGTATATGTATTTATTGCTTTTTGAAATTGACTATGTCAATCTTAGAAATAAATCAAGAGAATTCAAATGTATAGTAATTTGGATTCTTTAAATTTGTCTACAAAATGTAAAGGATAAATTTGGAAAGAGAAACAAAATAAAAAAGAGTGTGTCAGGGTGTATGAGACCCACTTAATAAGTTTTATCTATTCTCTCTTTTTCTCTTTAAACTATCAGCAACCCTGCAAATTCAGAAATTATAAAAAAGACTGTGGGCCTCTAACCAATGATTTTTATATATATAAATGCATTTATGAGATAAATGCCAAAAAAAATACAAATTATTCAAATTAATGGTTATTTGACTTAAACGTGTAAAGAATTTAATTTGATGGATTTTATTAATTATGATTATCATTTATTTGATACCAACTTAGCCTTGATTAATGGAAGAATATATATCCCATAAGGTTG
Organism: Erythrophleum ivorense; assembly: GCA_026724425.1. Classification (NCBI taxonomy): domain Eukaryota; kingdom Viridiplantae; phylum Streptophyta; class Magnoliopsida; order Fabales; family Fabaceae; genus Erythrophleum; species Erythrophleum ivorense. The sequence goes on along the minus strand of JAIUCV010001358.1, from coordinate 79,904 downwards.
CCTTTGGTAAGTAAGTCTTTTTTAATAAGTATTTCTAAATTTATTTTAAGAAACATTTTAATATAAACTATTAAAAGATTAATATTCTTATATTATTTGAATGAATGATATATATCAAATAAATTTTCAATATATATATAATTAGATTTAAAAATAATTAAAAAATAATATATTTTTTCTTACTCAAAGAACTAATTATTTATTCAAAACATTTAAATGAGTCTCTTTAAACCGATAATTAATATGTCAAACTAGTCTTTTTCCAAGTTCAATGTTCTCAATACCTAATTGTCTGTTAGAGGCTTATGGGCATTAACTTTATTCCTTAAATAATTCAAAGCAAAAACTTTAAAAGCAAAATTAAATAGACAACATAAATTCAAAGAATGTTTGCAAGAGAAGGAGGAAACTTAATTTAAGGAGAAGAAAAACATCCGATAAAAAGGTGATTGGGCCATGCCTATATACAAACCAGGAACAATAAACAAGTAATGATCTAGTTGAGATTAGCTCAGACCTAGTTGGCACCAGCCCATTATACTTTAACAACGAGACCCAAACCTTTGTTAAGTTCTGTGATTCAAGTCCAAGTTTAAAGCAAGCGAGCCCCACACTAGCCACCTTTTGGTCAGACCCGTTAAGCCCAACTAACATTTAACCAACTTATAGCTCTCACAAGATTTGGATTCTCTCCATCATTTCTTTTCTCTTCTGCCTCTTTACCAAAATCTGATAGCCAAGATTGTATCTTCCAAAATTTTTATCACTAATTGTTAGTGGCTAATAAATCTAAGTGTTCAAATTTTGGTGGAGAGGCAAAAGAGGCAAAAATTGGTGGAGAGAATCCAAATCCATTCTCGCATGGGTTGCAAGCACTGGCTACTTGGCCCACGCCACTATTATAAAGGCATAATGATGTGAAAAGCCAAGCGATCTAGTGCCTAAGAACTAATGGGCTTTAAGGATACAAATGTGAAAAGCCGAGCAATCATAAGTGTATTTCAAATTTCAATCTATATCAGTGCAAATTGAGAGGCCAAAAATAAGGCATGTCTGGTGAATGGTTATTGGTGGTAACCACATACAGCATAGGAGAGAATCTTAGGTGCTCTTGGAGCACCAACTCATCCATACTCCATCCACTAAAATTCTTCTAACTCATTTAAGTGGGACCCATTTTTTTTAATTCTTTTCACAACATCAGTTTTTCACCCAATAACCCAGTTTCTTATTTTCCCCTGAACCCTTCATTCATTTCATTACCCACAACACCAAAAGCGTCGTCCAGTTGTTTCATCATCTCTCTGTTAAAATGCCGACGGAGTTCGCACTACTGAAGTTGTTGATGGAGCACACAATGCGAGATTGTTCACCATGTTATCGTAGCTAACAAACACATGGTTTCCTTCAACCTTCTCCATTCACAGATCCACAACCCATTTTCCTTTTGAAGTGATATTCTTGAATCCAATTTCAGTCTAATCTGTCAAAAGGTTTTTACAGTGCCGATAATTGGTCTAAAGACATAAGTGAATTTCCTCAAGTATGGGCTGGTTGGAGTCGATTTCCTACTATCATAGATGCAATTACACAATATGAGAGCCCTTTTGTTTGTTTGTGTCTTTTTTTGTTTGCGTTTTTCTTTTTGATTCATATTTTCTTTGTTTAGATAGTGTGTGGATATCAGTTCTATTTCATCTCCATTGCTGATTAGTCTATTTGTTCTTGAGCCATGGGTTGTTTGGTCTCAAGATTTGCATTTTTCTTCTTTCTTCGATCCAACCTTTTAGTAACTTGATTTTTTATTTAGATTTTTTTTAGCATGGATAATCTGATAGTAGAAATGTTTATGTGACATCCGCAAAATTCTTGTTTAACATTAGCTGGCCACATTTTGCATAATTTACTATATTTTTTCTCATTTCATTGACCACTACCTGTTTGTTATATTGCCTCACAAAGAACAACAGAAGAAGAAGAAAAAGCAATAAGGGGAGTTCTATGAATATAAAAAAGGATTATTGAGGTGTGGTGAAGAATAAGTTGGATTGGAGGGGAAGAGGACCCCACCCTTCACATTCATCATCATCTTTATCAAATTTATTTTTTCCTCTTCTGTATATGCACTGCATGTCCTAAAATTTTGTCTTTTAGATCATTCATCTTCCATTTGTTTTTGCAAATTTTGTTTTGGGTGCACCTAATAGTGCCTTCTATTCCAAATATCCAAATATATTATGAACCCATACTATTCCTAAAAATTATTGATTCCATTAACCAATAGAGTCAAAGATTTTGGAGTTGAATGCTACTATCTATATATATATATTTAATGTTATGGTGCCTGAAGAAAATATTTTTATACCATGCAAGAAATTTCAATGCTACTAGCTCTCTAAAAGCTTTTAAATGACCAAACATGGTTTATTCCTATACAGGAGTGGCATTAGAGATTGAATTGGTTGTGAAAGATATTGCCAAAAGTATGTAAAAAGTTCAAAAAAAACTTTAAAAAAGAAGCTGAGAAAGCTACTTCTTAAGCAACCGAAAGAGAAGAATAGGCTGAGTGCAATCAATGAGGACAAAAAGGTTGATCTTAAGGAAAAATACAAACAAAGTCAGCTGTTATTCATTATTGTTTTCTTAATGATGTAATGAGGTCAAAAAAAGTGAAATACTATGCACAAGATGAATTAAACATGCTTCTTTGTCAACTTTGTTGAACTAGGCTTCATGTCAGCAAATAAGGCAGATTTATAGATTTAGTTGAGGACATGAATGTAGATTGGATATTGTAGATTGAATATTGTAAATGTTGTATAAATATTGTGAAAGTTGAAAGTAGTTTGAATATTGTGAATCATGTGTTGTACTTTGAGGATCTTGTTAATCATTTACAATGCCAATAATGTGTTCTGTTTTTTGTTATACGTCTTCTCTTAATTGTTGGTCGTTAATCACATATACCAATTGCACTTTGATGTTAATGGGAACTTGGTTTCTAAACTGAAGTAGGACCTAATTATGCATTGAACCAAAAGTAATTTTTGGACAGAAGCAGAATCAATTTTTGCAGTGAACCAGTTTTTTGTTCTGCCCAGAAGTTATTTTTGATTTAGTCCAAATCTAGTTTATAGTATGCTCCTGGACAGAATCAAATGGGAAAGCCACAAAACTGTAATCACCATTTACATTTCATTGCAAATATGAGAATGTGTAATCATCATTTACTTTCATTGATATTCTAACATACAAAATCAATTATATGATGTACAAAAAATGATCTAGCCATATCAAAAAAAGATGACCATATACCTATCATTTGGCCATATACAAAAAATGACATATCAAGCTACACATCAATAACACCAATGAATTTGAAACTTTAATCTTGTGAAAGTGCATTTGAAGGTCCCCAATTACTTGGACTTGTTTCCTACAAAAGCCATTAGGATAAATTAGACAATAATCCATGCAATCTTAATTTCTTAAGAAAGAAAATATTATATTAAATCAATCAATATCAATATTTAAAATTTATCTTACTCAAATAATTGCCTTTATCCATCATGGAGAGCATGCTATAAGAAAGAATAATAGGCCTACTTATATTCCAAGTGTCATAATAGAGTTATTGTGGGATCATAGGATAACTTGAGTGAATAAACTGAGTTGTATTGACCTATAACATTACACATAACTCAATTGAATAGATTCTTATAAACACTACTTTATTCTCATATTAATAAATTTCATAACCACATATGCACTTACCAATGGATATGTATAACCAAATGTTTGAGGAAGGGAAATAGGGTTTGGTGTAGTTGCAACAACATCATCCTCTTTGTTTTGTTTTTCTAAAAAAGAATTGGATGTTAGAAAAAGATCATTGATATATATATAAAGAAATATCTACAAAAATTATTTCTTACTTGATTTTTTTTGCTTTTCAAAATGGCCTTTTCTTCTACCACTAGAAGTCCCCTTTGGCTTTGCTTTAAGAGGGTCAAGGATTTGTCTAACTTCTTGAGCTTGAGCCTTGTCATTAGCATAAATCTCCTTCTTCTTTTCATTGATGGTACTTGCATTCAAAGTCAATTTATGTAGAAATTCTTGAACTTGTTAAGATCCATATTTAATAACACCCCACATAACTTCTTGAGTTTCCTTGTGGTCTTGTGTTGCCAACACAAGGTTATAGAAAGATCGCATGATAGAATTGTGGTATACAATTTTTGGATCCTTACTAGTGTCACTCATCCATGTATTTTTACCATCAAGCCTACATTCAATAAACTTTGCATTCTTGGGCTACCATTTTAAGAAGTATTTGTTTGGAACTTTTGTTACACATTTAATATTATAAACTTTTAATGCATATGAATAAAGAATTCCCATTGAGTCAAATTTCTTACAACTACAAGTAACATCCTCATTAGAAGAATTAAATTGTACAACCCACTTCTTTGAATCTTTTCCCTCCACCCACACCTTGTAAGAAAAAATATCTCATTGTCTCTCCATTTCTTGGAAGAAGATCCCCACTCCATCCAAATACTCCTTCTTAAATAATTTGAAAATTTTATGAGTATAAATCTTGGGTGCATGATACAATGTGCTATTATTCTTAATGGTACAAGACGAAACATTTTGGCTATTGCGAAAATCTTCTTCAGCCTCAAAAGTTCTCCATCTTTATACCATCTTCCCAAAAGGTAGAAAAAATTGTGTAAGGGTAATTGTTTTGGTAGATATTTCACCCAAAACACTATTAGTGCTCACTCCTTTGAGAAGCCTTAATATTTGCAGAGAACATATCTTTTCCAAAGGCAGTTAACCATTTATGTCAAATTTTATACATATTTTAGCCAACTATGTTCATGGAGGTTATATTCATCAATCATTGCATCCCATGTGGTTTGAAAATTTTCTTCTAATTCATATTCTTTCATGCACTTTTGAAACAATAATTGAAACCCGTAGTTGGAGTTGAGAGATCCTAAATGAGAAGGAGCATTTTTTGATATATGCCATAAGCATAAGCGATGCCTAGTATTAGGAAATATTTTCTGAATTGCTTTAGCCATAGCAGCATCTTGATCAGTGACAATAGTTTTTGGGTGTTGGTTTTCCATAGATTGTAGAAATTGACCAAACAACTACTCAAATGACTCAGTTGATTCATTCATCAAAAAAGCACAACCAAACATTACATTTGGCCAATGATGATTTACCCCAACAAAAGGTGCACAAATTAAATCGTGCTTATTTGTACGATAAGTAGTGTCAAAAATCACTACATCTCCAAAACAATCATAATCAACTCATGATCTCCTATCCCACCAAAAGACATTTGTCAAATGTAAATCTTCATCAAATTGAACACTAGAATAAAACATAGGGTCTTTAACTTGTTGACTTTGTAGATGATTAACCAAACGTTGACCATCCCCAGCTTCTATTAGTTTAAGCTTTTGGTTGTTAACACAATTATAACAATCCTTTTTGGAAAATCTAATCTTGTCAAAGCCATGAGTTTCTTCACCCAAATAACTCCACACATCCTTGGTTCTAATTCCAGCATTGACCATAGAGCTAATAACATTAGCCTTAACAATAGGAATGTTCCTCGCAGAATGCATCAAGTGTCTATACTTTAGTTTCACAAGCTCATGATTATGCTCAATTATCAATTTCATAATTTTTCAGAACCCATCTATTTGAACAGAAAAGAGAACCATTGCTTGGCACATTGTTCTTGTATTTAATTTACTAAATGAACCACCACTACCTTTTTCAAACTCTTTGGATCCCTCCTTCGAGCACACATATTCTTTTATTTAAATTTTATTGCTTCCAACAAAATAAGTTTGTTTCCATTTTCTTACAGAAAAACCCAAGTGATACCCATACTTTAAATATAAGGCATAAGCTTCATTTTCACCATTAACAACTTGACCCAAGTAAATATTTTTACTTCCAAAACTTGCATCTACACTCATAGATTTTTCTTTTTCACTTGTCTCATGTTTTGTTTCCTTCATTACATCCATGTGTGAATCATCACAATCATCCATTCTGTATAATATTGAAAATATCAACACTTATAAATAGAAAGCCAAAAAAAAGATAAAAATTATCACATTACTAGAAAAAATAGAGAGATAAATATCTGGCATATCTGTGATTTTTTTTCTTTTGGGTCACAATAGTAACTACTTTAGAAATAAAAAGCCAAAAAAGAATATGGGATATCTGTATTAAAAATAACAAAAATGCACCTACAGAACCTCTACTCGTTTGCAATGGTTTTTTTGGCTTTCACTGGTGTCTTTTTAATCTCCCTCCAATGTATACTAACTTTTTTTTATCAATTTTGACTGAAGCAGAATAGCGTAATATGACCACTTTTTGGCAGGATGTGAGTGAATGGTGAAATAGTGCGAGACCCGCCATTTGGTTTTTGGTGTGATAAGAAAAAAAATGAAATGGTGAATGGTTTAACTGATTACTGGGTAGGAGGTGAAACTTTTGGAAAGAATTAAAAAAATTAGTGGGTCCCACTTAGATGACTTAAAAGAATTCTATTGAATAGAGTACATGTGAGCTGGTGCTCCAAGAGCACCTAAGATTTGCTCACAGCATAGAAGTTTCAAACGGAAAAGAGATATGGACAACAAACCTGGGAAAAGGATGATACACAAGACCACAAGAAGGAGACTCATATTTTTATTTGCAAGCTTCAGAGATATGTCAGCTACTTCCTTCCTTGATCCCTGCAGCTTCAATGAAATAATAACACAAATAAAGTCTATTTGTGTGTGTGAGAGAGAGAGAAGAAACCATGAAAGCACCATAGAAGATGGTTCTCAAGCTTTTACCAAGAATGGATTGAACTTGAAGGAGACACTCTAGAGACTGAAGAGTGATCTCAGAAGTTGAGAACAACAATATTTATGGGCAAAAATATTGAGAAACTGACTTGCTCAATATGTCACAATCACCATATCGGAGAAATGAAATGGACCATCACATTTGGAAATCTAGGGAAGTCAATGGAAGACTTTTTCTGTTTCATAGAAAGCACGTTATCTTTTAGGAAAATTTATGGCTGCATAGTTGCTGTATTATACTAGGGACAAGGGAGATTAAATAACCGATGAATTGGATATTTAGCTTATTACTTTACAGTTAATGAAAAAATCCATTCATTTTTTTCTTAAATTGAATGATAATTTAAAAAAAAATAGATACAAAATGTGAAAAATTATTATTCAAATGAGTCTTATATATTTAAGTGAAATTAGGGGTGGCAAAAATCTATAGATTTGGAGATCTCCATGAGGATGACTCTATTTTGATATTCGCATTTAGGATTTTTTTTCTCTGCGAAGATAAGGATAAAGAAAATAATCTCTTCAAAAGTAATTTGGAAATAAAGATAAGAATCATAGGCCCTGTTTGGTATCTTGTTTTTAGAATAGCTTTCTATTTTTACGAACAAAAAAACTTGTTTGATAATGTGTTTTTAATGAAATGTTTTATAAAACAAAAAAAATAGAACTTTATTTTTGGAAACAAAAAAATCAAAACATATTTTAGGTGTTTTGTAACCTTTGTTCTGTAGAATCAAATAAAATAAAATAAAAAATAGCTACTTTTCATAATAATGATTCAAACAAGTTTTTAAATTTTTTTGTTCTCAAAATTTGCTCCAAAAAATATCTATTTTGAAAACAATAAAATAAAAATAGAATCAAACAGGCCTATACTCTCGAGGATCTCCATTTTGTCAGATTACTTTTTAAATTTTTATATACATATCTTATTACTCTTGATTTTTTTAGTCATCTTAATTTTTATTTTTATTTATATTAATTTAAAATAAAATAAATCAATCAAAATATTCTCATCAACTCCCCATTATCTAAATTATTGTATAACTTGTTATTTGAATTTTTATTTTTTAGTTGTATAAACTTGATTAGAGCTTGTTGAAGAACTTAAATAATAAGATTAAATTTAAAATTTAATTTTTTTTTTCAAATATATAAAATTTTGTTTTATTTAATACTTTTTTCTTTTTTAAAAAATATTCAAGGTCTTTGCAAAGATCCATGGAGAGTTATGTTCATATAAAAAATGGGGATGGAAAAAAAATTCCACCTATGACTACTAATGAAGATGGAGATAGGGGAAATAGTTGATGGCAAAGACAGGGATTAAGTGATACCCACATATTTATATTTATTATTTTTTCCAAATTGACTATGTCAATTTTAGAGGTAAATCGAAAGAATTCAAATAATTGGTAATTTGGATTCTTTGAATTTACCTAGCTATTAAATATAGAAGACAAATTTGGAGAGAAAAAGAAAGTAGAAGAGAGAATGAGGAAAGAGTGTATAAGACCCACTTAATGAGTTCCATCTACTTTCTTTTTTTCTCTTCAAATTTATGAGGTAAATGCAAAGAATCTAAGTCATTTAAATTAATGGTTATTTGACTTAAATGTGTAAAGAATTAAATTGGATGGATTTTATTAATTCTGCTTCTCATTTATTTTGATACCAACTTAATGCCTTGATTGATGGAAGATTATATATCCCATAAGTTTGTGTTTGGTAAGAAAATCTTTTTTTATAAGTATTTCTAAATTTTTTTAAGAAATATTTTAATATAAACCATTAAAAGATTAATATTCTTATATTATTTGAATGATATATATCAAATAAATTTTCAATATATATACACACACATTATAATTAAACTTTAAAAAATTTTGAAAAATAATATTTATTTTACTAAAAGAATTAACTATTTATTCAAAACATTTAAATTAGTCTTTTCTTACCAATAATTGATATGTCAAACTAATCTTTTTCCAAGTTCAACGTTTTCAATGCCCAATTGTCCGTTAGAGGCTGATGGGCATTAAATTTATTCTTTAAAATAGACAATATAAATTTAAAAACTTTAAAACAAAATTAAATAGACAATATAAATTCGAAGAATTGTTGCAGGAGAGAGAATTCACTTATTTTAAGGAGAAGAAGAACATCCATCCAATAAAAAGGTGATTGGGCCATCCGATAAAAAGGTTATTGGGCCATGCCCATATATAAACAAATGAAGAAAAACAAGTAATGATCTAGCTGAGATTAGCTCAGACCTAGACCGGCCCGTTATGCTTCAACCACGGGACCCAAACCCTCGCTAGGGTCCCTGATTCCACTCCAAGGTTGGAGCAAGCAAGCCGCACACAAGCCACCGTCTGGTCAGACCCGTTAAGCCCAACCAACATTTAACCACCATATAGCTCTCGTATGGGTTGCAAGCACTCGCAAGTGAGCCTAGCGCTGAATCCTAGGCCAGTATTATAATGATATAAAAAACCAAGCGATGTGGTGCCTAAGAAGTAATGGGCTTTAAGGATAGGCATGATCTTAATTTAGTATGGTTTAGCCTTATATATATATATATATATAATCATGGGCCAAAAAGATATAATCTAGAATGGTTTTGTTCTTTATATACAATACAATGAAAACGTTGATATTGAGAGCGTTTTAATGATAGAGAGATGGACTAAAAATGCAAGGAGTGATAGACTTTACTGATCTAGATGATCTTAATTTAGTATGGTTTAGCCAAAAAATTCATCTGGCCTAATAAGATTGGCCCCAAAAAATTAGATATAAGTTCAAAAAAAGACTTAAAAAAATGGGTCCATTAAATGTAGAGAAAATAATATGGTTACATAATTAAAGTAGAGAAAATCAATAAGTGATCAACTACATCAATAAAATGAGTTTGGTAAATATACAAGTGGATTTTATTCATAGTTAAATTATTTTTAAATTCCTAAAGAATGTCTTTTTCTCTAATTTTTTTTAGAAAGAATGAGTGGCTACCTATCAAATAGGGAAAGTTAGCCAAAAAAAAAGTTGAACCCAAAAAAAAAAACAATATCAACAGGGAAAGTGAGATTAGTTGAGCCCACTTGAATTTTTTCCAAGTCAACAAGTAGAAAAAATACAAGCCTGAGCTTAGGCCTAATTTTAATTTTTTTTCTAACAAGCCTGGCCCATTTTTTAATGAATCCAATTCATGATTAAGGCTAATATATATATATATATATATATATATATAATTTTTTGAATGGGACAATTATTGATTCAATAAAGATAGATCAGCTCAATTTCAAGCAAGAAAATGAGCACTTATATTGAAGGAATCCATGCCGTTCAAACTATCTAATGTGTCTTGTAGAACCATGTTATCTTTGAGTATATGAGCTATCCACCCATCTTGCAACCAAGATTTTGCCATGCATCCCATATCTGCCTCCCCAACACAGAGTTTTGTTGGCTTACATGATAAAGTCATTTTTAGACTTGGTTCCCTTCCATGGATCCACCTCTGTTGCCATACTTCAAATTTGGTTTTAAAAGCATGCATTTCCTTTGCATCTTCTAACTCCAATGAGATTAGTTTTAGTTCCATTAATGGCCAATCAACGCCATGGATTCTATAGCTAGCGCAAGTTTGAATCCACCCAATTGATGCCATGGATTCTTAAGCTCAGATATTCGACAATGGCTTCTTTAGGTTTGATTTCACCTAATCTCTAGCCTTCCTTTTATTTTCCCCTTCCTTTTTTTTTTCTTTGTTTTCCTCTTCTTTTAAGCTATTCAACCATTGAAGGGGCTTGGATACCCATGGCATCCATGAAAAAAAAGTTAAAAGACTTGAAGCAATCTATATAGAGAGATTTCACAAATATATAGGGGACTACAATTTTTTGTATATGTGAGTGAATGGGGAAGTAAAATGTGTGTCTCTTCACCCATGCAATCTATTGAAGATTTGAAACAATCTCTATCGATACTTGAAAGAATCTAGATTTCTTTTGGTAAGACCCATTTCTTGAAAATCTAAGGTGACATGGTAAGACCCATTTCATATGGGTCTTGTTGCTATGCAATCTAGGCTTCTTCTTCTACCACCTTCAAAGGAGGTTGAAAATTGAAGTGGGGGTAAGAGGAAACTGCAAGTGAACGTTTCGATATGCAAGGGATGCTATTAATTAGATATAAGCTTTGAAAATAGCATTTTGCGTCAATTAGGGAAGAGAGGCTGCAAAGATGGTTTTCTAATGCAAACTTCAAGCACAGCTTATAAGGTGGATGCATGACACAATTGTGGACGTCAATGAAGGGGATGGCTCAAAATTGATCTGAGGGGGGAAAAATAGCAAATGAAACAGTGTTTCATTAAACTGGAGGTGATATGGTGTTCTTAAAGTCGTTAGATGTGTTCAATGACTAAGATTTTCACAATACAAGCAGCTCATTTTCACTCCTTAACATGAGCAAATCTGAATTTGGGGGGCATATCCTATGTTGTAGTACCCCTCATAACAAAGGTGTTGTATTTTCACAAAAAGGGAGAAGCCCCCCTTTTTAATTATGTTTATTTTTATTTTTAAAGTTTACACATCCTTATTATAATAATAATACTGTATTGTCCCAATAAAAGATTTTTCCAAGATTTTGGGTGATCAAGTCACAAGTTCAATCATTGAATCATTAATCAAACTAGTTAGATGAATTAGTTATTTTTTAAAATTATTAATATTTTTAATATATTACAAAAAGAGAAAAATTACATTTTATTCTTGTAAACTAAAGTTTAATTACAAAATTAATATATGAACTTTAAAATATAAGAAAATGCCTCTAAAGCTTTAGACTAAAATAATTGCCTTAAATCTTAGTTTAAATTAACAACAAGAGACAACATGATTTTGATTGTAATAACAATGTTTAGCTTAGCTTTAAGTTAGGCAAGCAAAAGATCTTCATTTTAAAAATTTAATTAGAATTTAACATTGTTATTTTAATATAAAGTTTAAGGAAGTAATTTGTCATCTTTTAAAATTTATGTATTAATTTTATAATTAAGCCTTAGTTTAAGGGATTAAAACATAGTTCTCTTAAAAATAAATTTAAAACAATAAAATGACAATTTTAACCAAATAAAAAATAATAAATTATAAATTGATTATAGCGAATTCAACTTAGAACACTCTCTGATTATTCAATATTTGTTAATTAGAAAATTGTTTAGATCTAGTGGAAAGAACGCTCAACGTTGGTTACTTGGTGGGTGGGAAGTTGCCAAAGGCAATTCAAGTCCCGCGTTAGGTGCTGAAAGCAACTTTTGTGAGTGCTTTGACAATTCGAAGAGCTTTGCGCCTCTGAATGCGGCCCTCAAAACTTTTGGGAAGGCACTTAAATTTTTGAGTAAATTATAGTAATATTTTATAATTTTGTTAAAATTATATATATACATTTATTATTTTAAAAAACATATTTTTACCTAAAATTAAATATTACATTATACTTTATTTTAATTTCAACTTTTTTTATTAAAAATACTCTCCGTTAACTTAAATAAATGTTTTATTGGTACATATTTAAATTTAATTCGATAAAATATATTGATTTTTGAGAGTATTTTAATTATCAAATTATCTGGTTTTTAATTTTTGCAAAAAAGAAAAAAAAATCACTCAATATGTATGTAGGCTAATATAAGGTATTTTAGTCAAAAAAATTTAAATTAAATTAAAGTATATATTTTAAAAATAGATGAGAGATTTGTATAAATTCATCAAAATATAAAAAAGATTTGTATAATTTACTCTAAATATTTTTATAGCATTTTGATTTTTTTGGTCTGATTATTCAATCTAATCTTTAAAATATGTGTAATTTATTTTCAAATTTGGGTAAAATTGTGTCATTTCAAAAATTTAAACAAATTAACACGGGTTTGACTGATTCTGGTGATTGAATATGTCATGATTTTATGAGTATTATTAATGAATTAATAAAGAGATAATGTCGTAAATGATAGTGATTTAATGTAGTTAATGACAAACCTATGGAATTTATATTTTAGTCAGATATGAGTCTTGACTTTTATCTTTGCCATTAACAGCTCCCATATAAATTGACGTGTATTTCATATTAAGAATTTAATCTCTGATCCCATCTTTTTAAAAAGAGTTAAACCTGAGGCTTTGACAATCTCTTATTGGTATGTAACCACTTTGATAGCTGGTATGCATCCACTTGACTTTTTCCTAATCAAATCATTCTCGAGATGACCTATCCCAATTATGTTCGTGGAAGATCAAGGCCTTTTTGATATATTTAGAAATAGTATTTTTGAAAGTTATTTTGTGAGAACGAATATTTTTGAAGTGATACTTTTGAAAATAAATCAATAATTTTAATTATTATTAGACTATCACACTTGAAAAATAATTAAAAACATAGATGGAGAATTTCATCACGACTCAATTGTGTGGTGTTTATAAACTACAAAATTTAATATATTTATATGTCATGCTACGTTTGCTAATTCTTCTCCTGAGAGTAATGGATTTTTCCTAAAGACAGCGCGGAATGAAAAGCCGAAAATTAGACACGTAGTGGAGACCAATGAAAAGCGAAAACGTTTGGTAGTGAGAAAACGATTAACCAAGTAAGAACTAACTAAATTTGTCACATAAGCAACAGGATTCACAAAAATAAATATATTGTAAGTTTGTAACCAATTAAATTCTGTCACATAAGCAAATTGACATTTTATAGCCATTCAAGTTATGTGTCATTGTAAAACATTAATAAATAACTGTTGAGAATTGGGGGAACAGCCCAAAAAAAAAAAGGCTTAGGAAGAGAGAATTATATTACGCAAGAGATAAGAGTGTTACAATAATAAAAGTGCCAAAATAAGAGTGTTATATGAATTGTGAAAGTCATAAGCTATATTGATCATATTTTGTGCAATGCAATCAGGGGGCTTTATTCATACCCCAAGGAAAAGGCAAGCTAAGTGTGGTTTTAACCAAATTGACATATTCATTTTAGCTTAATTGCATTATTTAGGGCAACTCGTTATTAATAGAATTGCATTATTCAAAATAATTTGGTATCGGCAAGAGTCGCATCATTTAGAGCAATTTATTGTTTTAACATATTGTATATGACTTGATGGAACTTAGGATCATTGTGACTATAAGTTTTAGGCCTCTATAATGTACACTAAGCTATTTTGGACCTATAAGAATTTAGGGCATATAAGGCACTCATAACAATAATAATGTTATTTGTGGAGGGTGGTAACTCTAGACACATCTTGGACTGCATCAAAAGGAGCTTGGAGCAAGATTGGCAATTTCTTGTTGTCCATACTCAATGAAGGCAATTATTATGGAGATTGGCTACCTAATTTTAACTTAAGTCAAAACTAAAAGCAACATTTTCTTTAGGTTTCTCCTAGAGGACTAGCATATTTACATTTTAGAGACTTTGTAGAGACCACTACCCCACATTTAATTTCTTAGTAGTTTAGTTTTTTGGACCTTCGGCCTTGTTGTTTCACCCAAAAAATAATAATAATAATGTCATCTAATAAAAAAAATCACACGTGTGATTTCCAATATTAAAGTCAATTAAGTTTTATGATGTAATTATTTTTTAATAAATTAAAATTAAAAAACAATTAACAAATAATTGCATGTGACTAGGATTCTCTTCCCAAAATTCTATAAGTGAGACCCATCAATGGCATTTTGGCTCTTTAGTGTTAAAGCTTTGACAATTGTATTAGAATTCTCTACTTATCGTTAAGATGAGTAGAAGGTATTGCTCCTCACAAGAGTTTTCTCAATCAAATATCGATGATTTTTTTATTTGTATTTTCACATTTTTTATTTTGAAGGATACAAAATATAGAATGAAAATAACTTTTTAACTGCTAACTTAAAAAAATGATGATTAAGACTAAAAAAATTTTAAAAAAATCAAATATAAGTTGCTCAGATATAATTTGGATTATCTCTATAAGGAACAACAACCTCTACTTGTAACACTCCAAAATTAATTAAGGTGTTAATCATAGATTTAGGTTAATTAAGAATAATTAATATGGAATAATTAGATAAATCAAGTGAATGAAAATTTTAGAGAGATAAATTATTAATATGAGTTTGAAATTTAATTGAGTTAGAAATCCCATTTAGGCCCAAATTAAATTAAATGGGCCATGATTAGAGACTATTAGGGGCCCAAGGATTTTATGTGCAAACCTAACCTTTTATTGTGAGACTTGGCCTAATAGAGAGCACCTAGTGATGACCCAATTCAATTTAATGAATTAGAGACCCAAAACCCAACTTACATAAGCTCTTATAAATGGCCCAATAACTCTTGTGTAGACCCAAATCAATTGAGTTCTTTAAACTTGGTCTAACCCAATTAAATTTATGTAGCTCAACACATAAAAACTGCCCCAACAAGGCTTAAATCTAAAACTCACTTAGTATTGGACCTTTGGGTCAGCCCATGATCCACATTAGACTCAACTTAAACCCTAAATACATCAGTCCCTCCATACTTTGCTGAAACACAAACACAAGAGGATTTTCGCACCTTGAGAGGGAGGCTAAGGTTCTAGGCAAGAAATCCATCATTTCTCACTTCTAAACTCAAAATCAGCCAAGGTACTTGTTATATAACTTAATCCTCTTCTCTTTCTCTTCATTTTGCTCTAATTAGTTTTTCATTTGGAGCATTTTCACCATACCTAAAATCTGAAATATGGTTGTTTGAGATTTTATTAATGAAATTTCGTAGGTTGGGGCTGAGGGTGTTAGTAGGTAAGTATAAACTCTTCATTTTGATACATTTCCTACTGGTTTAAGACCCACATAGTAAACTTATAGTATGGACCTTAATTTTGTGTGAATTTTCCTATGGTTTGGAGTGATATTTTGATGTTTCTGGTCTAGGAAAGGCAAAACCTGAAATTAAAGACTCTTGGTGATTGGGCAAGTATTTCTAAGTAGTTCTATATAGCTTAACTCCTTGAGTAATGGGTTGTTGATATAAATTGTAATTAGGAATAGTAATGGCTTGATTTTGTGTCCCTAGGCTGAAGTAGCATTCAATTAGCTCTTAGAGAATTGGGTACAAGTGAGGTAATCAGGGTTCTTACTAATTCCATGCATATGTCTGTTTTAATTTTGTATTTGTTGCATGATTATGATTTTGATGCTAAATGAATTGGTTGACCATCTGTTATATGTTATTAGACCTTGTGAGTCCATGGTGGAGCTATGGTGCAACTGCCACTTGCATATGTACTTCGATCGGGTACCGGGTTATAATCAAACCCCAGATGCACTGAGCCTTGGTTGTGCTCATTGGGGAGTGGGTGTCGTGGACGGGTCTCTCCTCGTGTTATTGGCGTTTAACATGTGGAATTGTAATTGCTAGTATGAGATAGTAATAATAGATAGCCTAATTGTTTCATTTACTGATATGGCTGGTATATTTTCTTGTGCTTATACAAAATCATGCATATATGTTAATTAAATTGGAATATATGAATGAAATTTGTCTTGGTTACTGAGATTTATATCTCATCCCGTTTCATAGGATTATACTTTCAAGTGAAGGCTCTTTGGGTAAGGATAAGGGGAAGTAAGTAAATAAAAATCCATGAGCTCCAACCATATGTGGAGAAGGTTATACTTAGACTAATTTAGATAGAATAGATGTTAAATTTTGTATTCTTTTTGTATAGCATCATCATGTAATCATGTTGTTAAGTGTAGGCCTTTATATTTTAATTACTTAGGATGTATCTATTGAGGAGTTAGGCCTCATTTTAGTTTGGTATTAGAGGTATGAACTTATAACACTTGATGTATAAACTTTGTTGAATTTATGATATGGTATATTATGGGAAATGTAATTATGTGATACATTAAATGTTGATATGAACCATTGATGCATGAAATCTCTAACATAATGTGTATCAAATGTTAATTATTGATAGTTCAAGAATTCTTGCTGTTATTACTTTATGAACTTGCTGATATAGGATAATTGGAGAAGCAGAAATCAACATTTTAGTCTTGAACTAGTAATGATAGATAAGCTGGGTAAATTAGGCTAATGAAAGTTATTGGAGCCCCACAAATTAAGGTAGAGTGGCCTAGGGTGTCATTAGAGAGAGAGTGGAGAGTATGAGACAAGGTTTTAGAAGTTGTAGGATTAGAAGGCATTTCGCCGAGGCCAATAGAGGCAAAATTGCCTAGGGAGAGTACCAGAAAGCAATTCGCTGTGGCAAGAAGTGGAATTAGCCACGGTAAAATGTGAAAGACCAAACTGAGAATCATCCAGAGGATAATTCGTCACGACTAAACGGGAATTGGCCGCAGCAAATTTTTGTGAAATTGTGTCAGGTGTTCCAAAGAGGAATTAGCCATGGCTAAATAGGGAATTGGCCTTGGCCAATAGCGAGAGGCGAGCGAGGTAGGCTTCAGGAGGTTTCCTCGTCACAGCACCATGCAGGTTAGCCACGGCGAAACTTGTGAAGATAAAAGAATGAACCCGAGAGTAATTAGCTACAGCGCAAAGACATTTAGTCGCGGCTAATGGTCCCAAACTCTCATTCTAACCTAGAAATCTTGGTGTTTCATATGATAACCTCAAGGGATGACTTAGAAACATTGATAGAAAACTCTTATGAGTTGGAATTAATGGATAATAGAATCAAAGGCTTATAAATGAGTGTTTATTTCCCTTGTGTACATGAATGCTTGTAATTATTTGGTTGATGACTCTAATAACATTAAGGTCCAAATTTCCTTTCATTTTTCAAATGTAATTAGTCGTAATGTCTTGTAACCCTGATTTATAGTTATTAATCATGTATTTTACCTTAATTACAATGACTAGAAGTTAGGGTCGTCACACTACTCATCTTAGTGATGAGTGCCGAATCCAAATGTCTGATGATTTACAAGTTGCATTGATTGAAGATGTATTCAAATAGTCAAGCCCCACTTTGATAAAGCTATCAAAGTAGGCTAAGCCCAGTTACATGGGTCGGCCCACTATAAGTTATGAGTTAAATAAGTGAAGTTATAGAGCTAAAACTACAATCTAACCCATTAAATGAGTTAAATGGACCAACTCATTTAACTTACTATAAAAATAAAAAAATATATATTAAAAAAATAGCATTCATTAATTGCAATAATAAGCATCCTTCAAAATCTAAAT
Organism: Erythrophleum ivorense; assembly: GCA_026724425.1. NCBI lineage: Eukaryota > Viridiplantae > Streptophyta > Magnoliopsida > Fabales > Fabaceae > Erythrophleum > Erythrophleum ivorense. The sequence continues at coordinate 61,749 of JAIUCV010001358.1, read as the reverse complement.
AATTATTTCAAACAATACAAAATTTGAAATATTCAAACAATTTCTTCAAGATTCAACAATCAACAAAAATAACTATCTAACTAATTTAAATCTCATCAAACAACTAAAACAAACTAAAATAAGCAATGAAAGTTTTTAAAATTTCTTTGTCGAAAGCATTTGAGTCATATTTAAAAGGGTAAGTTCTTTGTAGTAAGAGTGGAAATATCACCTTAATTCCTTAAATTATTATGATTAGTTAAAAAAAAAAGATTAACTTGAGAGTTATGTGGGTTGGTCCACTTAACCTGTGAATTAAGTGAGACATGCTAACATTATCTAAAAATTATATAGACGAACAAAATTTAAACCCAACCCACTATTTTGGAGGATTAAATAAGTCATCTTAATAGATTCAATCCATTTTGGTATCTCTACACCTTGACCAACTAAACATCTAAATTCAAAGCCTTCACAAAACTAGAAAAATTATACATCTGATCTGATTGGAGAATTAAAATTTTTTAAGTCTCAAATTAATAATCAATTCAAAGAAAATAATTACAAACATCTTTCTTAAAGATTGCAAGTCTTTCTTTCACTAGACACAAAATTTATGAGTACAATATGAATATCAAATAATTGAACATAGTTTTAAGATTGTTTATGGAGAAATTTCATCTCCACTGATACACAAATTAATTTGAAAATATTTTTAATATCCAAAATAAACTAATAAATGCCAATAATATATATATTTCATTAGACTAATTAGCAATTAATATGTGAATATTTTATTATATTGATTGTCACGAACTTTGATGTATGTGGCTTGTATCTTATTAAATATTTTCAAAGACAATAGTTTAAGCCATAATAAGAAATCACGTAAAAGAACTAAATATGTACATTGTTGCCATCATAGCTGCCACCATTGGCATATTATGAATTTAATATATTCTATATATAAAATAAAATTGGTTTAAATAATTTAACTTTTATCTTATGTAGCATAATATGATTTATCAACAAAAAATGATAGTATTTTATACAATTTAATGCATGTGCTATACATTAATGCATAATTATAGTATAAAAAGTATAGAAGACTGATAAGATATATAGCTTTAAATAAAAAGCAATTATGTTAATTAAGAATTTCAAAGAATGAAATTTTAAAACATTTCACTATAGCGGGCAATGGAAAAAAAACATAGCAATAACATTTGAAAGAAATAACATTTAAGAACTTTAATTTTGTAAAATTGATACTGAAAATTTAAAAAAATAAAATTCTTCTTAAAGAACTAAAGGTAATAATAATCTTAAGAGTTACTTGCAACTTTGAGATACCTATATGGTAGCTTTAGTTCTTAAAAAAAATTAATTTTTAAAATTCTTCATAGTCAATTTTATAAAGTTTGAGTCTTTAGATGACATTTTCTCATCACATTTCACAAACTTAACCTTTATTTGTCAAATATAAAATTAGTTACAAAAAAGTTTTATTTAAAGTTAGACTAACTTTACAAATTTGATTACCACATTTTTAAGAAAAAAAATTGCTTTACATGTGTATCTTTTCTTGTTAAAAATAAGGTATAATTTATTTTACTTTTGTATTTACTAGTACTCTATTTCAAATTTTATATAACATTTACTTTCAAAAAATTAGAAAACAATTATATTTTCCTACTTGAATTGTTGTCACTACTTGTAATATCTATGGTAATTTAAAAAAAAATTACAGGAGGCCCTTTGATTTATTAGTTCCATTATAATAAGTCCTTTATAATTTAAATTCAAGCTTAAAATAGTAATTTAGTCCTTTAACTTTATTTATCATTTTAAATGGATCCCTAAGTTTGAAATATTTCAAAATAATCTTTTAAATTTCAATTTAGTCTTGTAAAAAACTATTTAAAATGAAATCCATTAAGTGGCTAATCGTTGTTCATTTCTTTGCTAACATGAAAGTCACATATATTTTCTTATATCTCAAAGATGAAGTGGCACATAATCCTCAATTGTTTTAAAAAAATTATCCTAAAATAGTCATCTATCTTAGGCTTGTCGAGCTCGAATTTCCTCTATGTGAAGAGACACACTACGTCTCTAGCAACATAGAATTTGTGTGATGAAACCTACAAAATATATTTCTAGGAATTCAAAGGAGGTACACAATCCTATTAACAACTTTATCCATAAATGTCTTTGGCACATGATTAGGGATGGACCTAGGTTATACATTTCAAGCATAGTTGTCCTCCTGAAAAAAGTTGTCTATGTACTGTATATGTATATGATATTTTTTTTTTGAAGTTTTTAAATGTGTCCCCTAAAATCTTTTTATTTGCCCTTTTTAATATTTTAAAATCTTAACCACATACTTTTAAACATTGTTTTGAAAATCGGACCGGACCAGCCAATTTGACTAGTTGGACCAGGAACCGATCCCTAGTCCAATTTGGTTGGCCCTCAGAACTGAAGAGCTTGAGAATCGGTCAAGAACCGGTGAGAATCGAAAAAATCGATTGAGTTACTGGTTGAACCAATTTTGTATTATTTAGCAAAATTAACAAAGTTTCAGTTCAAACCCTAGTCCTCTTGGAGAGCAAACGCGCCACTACCATTAAGCTGAAATGTATCTTTAGTTATAATATGCAATATTTAATATATAACCTTTATTATAATTCTATTTTAAAATAGTAAAATGAATAATAATTGATTCAAAATTTAACCATTAATAGGATGAATAATATATTTTTTATTAAATTATTATTATTGTCTTGTTTATAATCCAAAATTTTAATATAATAAATAAGAAATAAAATTAAAATTCATATAATTTTTATTAAAATTATGCAAATATATTTAAACAAATTAAAAATTAAAAATTATGTTATGTTATTTTTATGTACAATTAGTCATAATATTTTAAAATTTATTAATATTTATTTGTTATTATGTATTATCTTAAATTTTTAATATATATAAATATATATATATATATAATTATCATTAATTCGACCACAATTGAACTAATGAACTATGAACCGGGGATTTCATCGGTTTAATGACTGGTCTGGTTTTTAAAACATTGCTTTTAAAAACATAACTACTTCTCATATTGATCATAAAAATAAATTTTGTAAAATAAATAAAATATATTAAAGCTTCTCTAAGATGTTTTTTATAAATTTTATAAAATAAACATAACTACTTCAAGAATGACTAATAATATATTGGGAAAAACTTATATTGAGTTCTTTATAAACTTATTGTCAAATTCTCCAATCAAAATATGATAAGTGTATAATTCTCCAATTAGAATATGACAAATATTTGATTTTTATAGACAATTTTATGATTCTCCAATTAAACCATATACCTATCATATTTTTATTAGAGAACTATATATTTGCTCTATTTTGATTGAGAAATGATGAGTGCAAAATATATATGCTTTTCTTAAGATAAAATTAAATAATTAAATCCAAATTATGTGATTTTTATTTGCCTTTCATATGATCTAATTAGGTATAAAGGAAAGTGAAAAACATGAGAAAATAAGCAAGAAATCACGTATATTCAACAAAGAACATAGGCTAACTGTGTTAATAAGCATGGATATGTAAAATAGAGGAGCTTTAAGTAAACTAGTGCTGCATATGGGGCAGGCCATATAAATTTACACTGTTGTATAAATCTACACAGATAGGCCATATAAATGGATAATTTTGACATAGGTTGCCTGTGTTTGATTAAAATTGGGGTTTTTTGTAAGATATCTTCAATTTTCTAAAAGAGGAAGCAAAGGAGAAAACCTAAAGACAAAGAAATACAAAGGAGGAGAGCATATTTAAAGGAACACTCTTGGAATTTATTGTAAATATGAAGTTTGTACTAAATAATCACCCAAGTTTACCATTAGTTTCATTTTTACATTTCTTTTTAGTATTTAGATAATGGATTTGTTTTGTTTTATTGTTGTTTCATTGTTGATTGAGATCGTGTGTAGCTAAATTTTTTATTTAGAATTTAGATGAGTCTATTTACATATTGAGTTGAATTTAGAATTCTCTTGTGACTATTTTAATCGGTTTAATCTACTGCTCTTTTTCTCTTGTTAATGAATAGTTGGCTACTATTTATTTTATGTATTGTGAGAAGACTAAAAGGTTAATCATAGTATAAATTACTCGAGTATTAGACTTAGATGACAATTGTATAGAGATATGAATTGCATTTGAGCGACTTGCAAATATTTGCATTAATTCCTTGTACATAATGAGTTTATATTAAGTGTATGATCGTAAAAGTAAACATAGGATTAATATGAGCACAATGATTATCTCGATAGAGAATTTTATTCATATTAGTAGAATTGCCACTATTCCAATTGAATTTAGTTGCAAGAGTCTATTTTGAGTGATATTTAGGACATAAAGAGAGGATTATAGATTTCAGGGCCTTTTTCATTCATAGTTAATATTTGTTTAGAATATCCTATTGCTTTAAATTTGTATTTATCAATTTTATTTCAATTGCATAATTTAGATAATAGGATAAATTTTAACAATTGATTTCCTTTCTTGTATGAATGATACTGAATTCATTAGTTTATTACTTGTATGACCTCTACATTTAGAGAATTGTATAACATAACAAGCTTTTAGCCTTTACCAAGGAAGGCAATTCAATTTCAATTTAAAAGATTTTTTCCTATTAATCTAGATATTTTACTTTTTCATTAATTTGTTTGTTTTCTCAACTTTTGCTTTGGTTAATTTGTAATTTCTTTTCTTTATATGATCTAGTTTCATGAGTTGTTCATCTGATGTTGCTATTTTGGAGCTTGAGCTTGAACTAGAATGCATTCTTCATGCTAAACGTAGGTAAGCAAAGATCCCACAAGAACCTCAACCAGTAAATCAATAAGAGAACCTAGTGGAAGATATACCTTAGCCTATCAAAGTCGCTCCTAATTGATATCACTGTTGCCATCTAGTATAAGACTATGCTATGCCTGATGTACACGGATTGAATAATAGCATAGTTAGCTTGGTAGTTGTAGCTAACAACTTTGAGCTTAAATCAGGGGTGATCCAAATGATTCAACAAAATGAGCCTGAAGGTAGAGTTTTGAAAGATCTTAATGCACAATTGACTAGATGTCTACGGATTTGGGATCTCCACTAATACAATCCGACTCATAGACTGTTTCCATTCTCTCTTTAGGATAAATCTACATTATAGTTTGATTCTACGCTTGCTCAGTCCTTCTTAACATTGGATGAACTTTTACAAGCATTCTTAGCAAAGTATTTTTCACTAGGCAAAATAGTAAAATTGAGGAGTGATATTCAAAATTTTGTTCAATATAATGTGGAATCTCTATATAATGCTTGGGTGAGATTTAAGGATTTGCAAAGGCATTGTTCACATCATGGTATTCAAGGTTAGATGCTTGTGCAAATTTTTTATAATGGATTTGAGCAATTTCTCAAAGTTAATTTGGATATAATTATTGGTAGATTTTTATTGGCCCTTGATGCTAAGGAAGTAGTTAATATTATTTAATATTTTTTCCTCTTCTAAATCTTTTCCAATAAATCCATGTTCTTTTCCATAGCCATTCCACCTTAATTTTGCTTTAATTGTGGTGTAATTGAAGTTAATTGCTCTTCAGTTTTTACTAAATGTATCCACTTTTAGAAAATCAATTTGCCTAAGGATGTGTTTGGTTGTTTATAAGAAAGGGGTAAGGGAGTGCAGGGAAAACTAGGCAATTTTTTTATAAAATATCTACTATATTTCTGTTATCATTACTTCATAGTATTTTTTATTGTTTTTTTATATAGGATATAAGAGTCATTTTTCATCACATTCTCATTTCCTTTTTCTTTTCATCTTGAAGATTTTGTGTACCGAATGCACCCTAAGAATGAAAATATAGGCTTTGGATATTTGTGTTCGTCTCCGTTGACTTGTTGGTGTTGCTGCAATTTCTTGAAAAATAAGATGATTGATGCAAGAACATTAGACTTGAAGTGGTCATATCTCTTCAAAAATATTGTTAGCATCTAATTTGGTGGGCTTTTGTTCGTCGCTTGATGAGTCCCGCCTTTACACTAATTAAAATTTACATATGTGAACCTAAGTTAATATGTTATTTCGAGGATGCTATTGTGCCTCAATCAATAATATTAAGATAACCTATCTATATTATTATTTTCTTAAAAAAAACCAACAAAAATTACCATCCTCATGCTAATAAGATTTGCAATATGAAGATGTAACTATTGATAAAAACTATTGTAAATTATGTATTTTTTTGTCTTGAATAATAATAATTATTATTTTTGCAAATCTTGCTAAATTCAATAATATATATAACAGTACAAATCTTACTTATAAAAATTTAACTACATTTTTAAAAAAATTGAAAATAGTTTCGACGGATTCTTCATCAAAATTTTTGGCAGAAAAACATACTTTAAACTTCAGATAGTGTGATCGATGTAATCACTTTTGATAGCTTTCTAAAATATTGTGCCCCAATTCTTTTTTCTTTTTTTTTTCTTTTTACTGTGAGAAATACAGCACTGTTTGCTATGACATCCAACAAGGCCATCCTTTAAATTTTTTTTTTTGGGCAAATGCCCTCCACTGAGATAGTACACATTTCAAACGATATTTCGGTTTACTTCACACAAAAGGACTTATTTTGATTTAACACTGCCTTTCTATTAAACAAAATAATAATTTAAATTTAAAACGATAATTACTAACAATTTTGGGGATCAATATTTCAGTTTACTTGACCAATTTTTTTTTCCTCCCTTTCCGGTAAGTACTTGACCCGATCTTCGTATATGTTTGATTGTGCCTTACGATGGAAAGAGTCTTAAATCACAATTACAAATAAGCCTCCACTTGGAGGAGAGATATGAATGATGGTATACTATTGTGTCCATTTGACTCTTGGACTCGTCAACACAAAGGAATCAACAAGCCCCTAGATCAGCGCCACTTACCATGATTCCCCGAAATTACAGACGTACCCTTCTGACACTCACCCGTTGCTGTACTCGCAAGGGTATTTTCGTCACTCCGGTCGAAAAACCTCAACATACGACCAATTAATTTATTCCTATATGTTGTTATGAAGATTTCCAAAATAAATTTTAAAGCAAAAAAAGACGATATATGTCTCTTCTCGTATATTCCTCTAAACCCCACTCAATCTTCCTCCCATTTCTTAATTCTCCTCCATAAAAGCAAAACCCCTCCGATGTCATCGTCCAGCTAATTTACCCATCCATTTCCATACCTTGTTTTCTTCGCTGATTTTTTTTTTTTTTCTGGTTTCTGATTCTTGTTCTTCTTGTTCTTTCCCTCTTTCCATTCTTCTATTTGTCTCTCTCTGAATGGTTTTGTATGAATAGAAATTTCTTATCGGGGAAATGGGTTCCGAGGTTCAAGGGAATATGAATCCTCAAGAGTTGGAGGAGAACGGAAAGATACCCAATGAAGAAGAGGAAGCATGCTCCCAGGTAATACCAGCTGTAACAACAACATTTTCAGACAAGAACAAGAACAACGAATCGTCGAAGACGATCCAAAACGACGACGTTCATCCTCACCATGATATTGTTTCCGCCGATAATCACGCCAACGGATCAGCCGTTACTGATAATGAAATTAATATCACAAACGAACAAACGGATATTTTGAATTCTCCACCATCGACGACAGAAAACGACGACGTTCCTCCTCACGGCAATAATAATAGTAACGGCCAAGTGCGAATTGTGCAGCCTCATTCTAAGCTTCCGAAGCCACAAATGCCTCCGGGTATTATGAATCCTCCTTCAGCCAAAAACGACGACGTTCCAAGTTTCCCCGTCGTCGACATGCCGGCCATCGGAAAGTTCATCCGACAGCGTACGGTGGCGATTGCGAGAGGGATTTCATCTTTCAAAGACGAGAACGACGAGTGGTCGAGGAATCGGAATCATCAGAGAGTCACGGAATTCAATCTTTCTGGGCTCAAAGTCGTGGTGAAGGAAAAAACTGGCGATGAGCAGGTAATGAAAGGAAGAATCAGCTTCTTCTCGAGGTCGAACTGTAGGGACAGCACGGCGGTGCGAAGGTTCTTAAGAGAGACGGGGCTGAAATTCGTGGAGATCAACATCGACGTGTACACGGAGAGAGAGAATGAGCTGAGAGAGAGGACGGGGACTACGGCGGTGCCGGCGATATTCTTCAACGAGAAGCTGTTTGGGGGATTGGTTGCGTTGAATTCGTTGAGGAACAGTGGTGGGTTTGAGCAGAAGTTGTGGAAGGAGGTGATGACCGTCAAGTGTCCTGATCACGCGCCTGCACCGCCAGTGTACGGTTTTGATGACGCTAACGTGGAGGATCGGACGGACGAGCTGGTGGGATACGTGAGAATTCTGAGGCAGAAATTGCCGATTCAGGACCGTGTGATGAAGATGAAGATGAAAATCATCCAAAACTGCTTTTCTGGGGCTGAGTTAGTGGAGGTGCTCATTCAACACTTGGATGGTGGCCGTAGGAAGGTACGCTACTATTTTTCTATTTTTGTTATTTAATTTTCGAAATTCAAAACTTTAAAATAATCTCCTAAAGATTATGTGCCACTAATCCTATGTAGTTTGTGGTTAGTATATATGTTATTTCACTCTGGAAGACACGTCAAGGGTAATTTTTACATGATTAAAAAATTTAAAGGTTATTTTTTATAAGAAAATAAAGTTTGAGAGTTTATTTAATTTGATATATCATTCCAATTAATGAATCTTATTTATACAAAAAATAAAATTTCAATAATTTATTTTAAAGTTTTAAAAGTTAAAAAAATTATTTATATATTATTTAAAGTGCAGGAGTTATATATATATATATATATTAACTTTACTTTTATTATTACATGTTTAGAACCTTTAGTTTCTTTAGTATTTTTAACTTTACTTTTATTATTACATGTTTAGAACCTTTAGTTTCTTTAGTATTTTTAAGAATATATATATATATATATATATATATATAAACTAGCTCCTATTTTTCAACTAATTTATAAATAAAATGAAATTATAATATATTTTTATATTTTAAAAATTAAAAAAAAAAAAGTAATGGGAAGTTAAATTAAATACTATTATGTTGTACGCGTTTTATTGAGACATTGATGGTTGCTACTTGCTTAAGCCTAAAGACTTGAGTACAAAGTTTGATTACGTTTTGTTTTTGCTTTTTAAATAGTTTTGACCGTTGCAGCGTTGCTGAGCGAAGTTGGAAAGATCTTTTTAGGCTCATCTTATTAAGAGTGATTGACTAAATATTATTTATTATAAAAATTTCTAATGAAACCTACTTTTAATAAATTTGTTTAATTTTTTATTAATTTAATAAAAATATTTGTAGTTTTCATTAACTAAATAAAAATAGTGTGCATATTTAAGTGTAGTATTAAAAAGATTTATTATTTGATTATTTAATTAAAATGATATACATGTATATTATTTTATGATTAAATTTTTTTTGAAAAAAATATTTTATAATTTTAATAAAAACATTTGGTTGACAAGAAAAAAATTTCTAGTTTTTTCTGCAGAAACTTAACGTAGACGGTAATAATGACACGCACGGGGGTTAATGATACCCCGGCGGAATATTTGGTGTTTTAAAACTTGAAAGGACACAATTTACTTTTCAAATGCCAGCAATGACGAAACGAATAAAAAATTGACCTAGCTGAGTATCTTATTATTTTATTGTTAAACAATATATCTACTACTACCTGTGTGCCTATGTTCGAGTGACATGGATCCTCTTATGTTTTGGGTCCCATAATGTGAGAAAAAATGACATAATGGGAGTGAAGTTTATATACGTGAATCTTATTGAATCCTATTATTGTGTTATTCTTTTTCTCATATAATGAGACACATAAGAGGAGAAGATCCAAATTTATATTTGGGACGGTATTGTTAATCAAAATAAGGTTAGGAGATAATTTGGTTGTATAATTTTGAGTGACTAAATATAACTATAATTTTGTATTCATATGGTGACCACCCTTCATTGCAAACTAAATACAGCCTTAAAATTATATAATATTATACTTTTTTTTTTGGGGGTGGGTATATGCTTATAACATTTTGTTACCCATTGCACACTTTTTATTTTCAGAAGTAGATGTGTCACAAAAACTTAGTTGTCTAATAAGTTTTTGTTTATGTTTTTCACTAGTTGTTAAATACAAAAGGTTGTACTGTCTAAGGTCTAATATATTACACAAACAAAATTTCTAATTTTTTTAGAAAAACAAGTAACAATGATATGATATTAAAAAATATAAAAGTATGAAATTTATAGAAGATTTAAACTTAATACATAATAAATAAAATGAAAAATAAATAGAAAATAACAGTGCATTTTATTTACCATTTAAATGATGATGTACATTTCACGATTTCTTGCCCTTTAAGTTTACTACTCCTTTAGTGTATTTTTCAAATTTTAAGAGGTGCTAGCCAGTAGCAAGGGCCCCGTGTATAGCACAAGTCTCTTTAAGCGTGACTGACTCTACAACTTGGGACCCAAAGTCATAATGACTAATGACGGTAGAATATTATGTTAAATTATTATTATTTTGTTTATTTTTTTATTTTTATAATTAAATTTCTAGAATTCTAAGCCTTTTTAATTTAGTCATACTGTTAAACTTTTATACCAATAAATTTTATTGCCATAATCTATTGTCACTTTCACATCTTGAATATGTATAATTCAAGTTAATTAATCCAAGTAACTTAGCGTAGGTTACATGATATATTATATATGTAATTAATTTCATTTTATTATTTATTTTTATTTATAATTTAGCACAAATCAAGTATATTTAAAATCTTAAAATAATATATAATTAGTCATATCAACATACAAATTATAACAGCAATTAATGAAAATTTAACAGAATTAAAATTTTTTAAAGTTTATAAAAACAATTATAAAATTTTTAAACTATAAAAAATAAATTAAATTATAAAGATTAAATAAATAATTTAACCTTTATTTATTTTCTTTCTTTAAAGCCCATTACATCAATTTTTATTTTATTGATGGATTGATGGATGACTTCTGATTTTTATGGACGTCTTCGATCTTTCTCTTTCAATTCTTTGAGCCAAAAATGAAAAGGAAATCCCGATGAGCACCTTTGCCTATTCTATCACCATGCCACCTTTTAGAGGCAATTATTGGGGGAAAAAAATTGTAATGTTTTGATTCTCGGGAGTAACTATTTTGTCCCTTTAGGAATGAAAGTTATACGTGGTAATTTGTTAACACTATTATTGCTATTCTTTTATAATTTTACATCTTTACATATCATTTAAAAGAGCTTTGAAATTATCTCTAACCATTTGAATAATTATTAATTCGTATAATAAAAAATATTTATTTTAACTTTTTTTTTGGGTTCTTATTGATGTCATAAAATATTAGGGTGAAAATATTTGTCAGTATAATAATAATATTTTCTTAGTTTCTCTTTACTTTTATATATATATATATATATATATTATTAACTCCATTTCTTGTTTAACCGCCCTGCCATATTCCGTTTTCTAATTCTTCAAATTACTTTTTCTTCCGTTTGCCCATACGGTTATTGTGTGCACCACTTCTAGTCCAATGAATTCCGAGAGCTAATAAAAAGCAAATTGCTTTGGTCCAAGAAATATTAAAGATGATTCAACCACAAATGTCTATCACTATTTAATCTTGCCTCATAGGAGTTGGCCTTGCCAGTAGTAATAGTTCGTAGTTTCTTAATATTCTATATTGGTTTAATGTCACACTTTAAAATAAAAATGCTTCCAATATTTGTTTGTTTAAACTGTAAAATCTGTAATGTTTCCACTAAATGTTTTGTATTCCAAAACAAATATTAGGCTGTTGAGATCGGAAAGCAGTTATTCAAGAAGCACTTCATTCATCATGTTTTCGGGTAAGAGAATAACTTTTAGAGCTAATGAAAGTGGACGCCTTTTAGTAAAGGACTAGATTCAGATGTAATTTTTTATATTTTTGCTATCAAATTCTCCAATTAAAACATAATAAGTGTATGGTTTTCCAGTGTATAATTTAGTTGCAAAACCATACTGTTATTTGCAAAGGCCATACATTTTTTATAGTATTATTAAAGAAATATATACTTATTATATTTTAATTGAAAAACTTGATAGCAAAAATATAAGGAACTTGCGTATAAGTTTTTTCCATAGGTACTATGTGATTCACAATTCTTTGATAGGTTTCTTCATGCCAATGGCAACTTTCTTGTGTAGGGAAAATGATTTTGAGGATGGAAACCACTTTTACCGTTTCCTTGAGCATGAACCGTTTATCTCCAGTTGCTTTAATTTTCGGATCCTCACAAATGATAGTGAACCAAAACCTGCAGTTGCAGTATGCCAAAGGCTTACCAAGATTATGTCTGCCATTCTTGAGTCTTATGCTTCTGATGACAGGCGATACCTTGACTATGTGGCCATTAGCAAAAGCGAAGAATTTCGCAGGTTAGATAATAATTCTATGTTCCAGACTGGCATCAAATTTTTTATTTTGGTGCATAATGTGTAGTGAATGATATCTGGTTTTGGTTAACATACATAAGTGCATATTATGCTGCATTCAATGTCTTGACTTCTAAGTCACTTAAAAGCTAATTACACTGACATAGACACCTTGACACAACAAAATGAAGTGTTTATATGTAATTTAAAGTGTTGTGTCATGCTTAATATAATTGTTTGACATGTATCAGACACGGATATGGCTTCTTTTTTCTAAATGCCTGTGCCTCGTAGCCTGAAGGGCTGCATGCTAACTATTGCCAACTTGCTATGATGTTCTTCTTGTGCCCTGCTTATGTATCTGGTAAAAAATCAACTGAAGAGCGGAAATTCTTTCCTTTTGTATCTAATCAATTATTCCTTACACATCTAACATGCTCCACCAATGGTTCAAGTTAATTTCAATAATTTTCTCATTGGCTTCCTCCTCATTTGCTGGTCTTTTACTTTTCCACAGAGATTTGATCAGAGTTCAAATCCCTTGACTGTTATTTATTTATGAATGAACAATGCGTTGATTAACAAGCTCTTGTCTATCTAATGCTTGACTTGCACAGCGCTTTTGAGCTTTTATATACCGCCAACTTTTGGCGTTCCAGGTGGGGGATGTCCCTTGCTAACAATAACAGGATTAAATTGGAGATCAAAGTTTAATGTTAAATTCCATCACTTTGAAAATTAAAGTCATTCAGTAGGCTGATCTTAGTCTAGGCAGCAACTTGAGAATTTCATTTTGATTTCAAATTATTTTCTCAAATTTATGAATCCTAAATGTTCCTTTTCACGGCTTGAATTTGGATTTTCCTCCACTTCTCAGTTTTGTGCTTTTTTGCAATTGTGATACTATCTTTTAGTCCATTTGGAAAAAAGCCTGGATTTTGTGGCTAGTGATGTGATACTCTCCTGAGTGTAGGTTAGGATGCGGGGATAATGGAGGGGAGAGGAAGGGAAGGGAACAATTGAATCCTTTCCCTTGTTTGGTAATTATTAACAACGAGGGGGAATAATAAAGAATTTTCAACACTTTGCAAAATCTTTCAAAGTCTTCACTCATATTTTTTAGCACTTGTATATTTTCTAGTTCCTAAAACATGAGGGATTTTGGAGGCAAAATGTTTCTCCAAAGAAGGACAAGGAGAATTATCATTTGACCATTGCTTCCCCTTCTTTCTCTCCCCTTCCACATAACAGGAGGCCTTGAATTTTTTTTTTTACTGGGATGTCTGAGCTGCATTATATGTAATTCTCTGGAAAGCAAAATTTGCTTACTAATAGAACTGCTCAAAGTGGGATGTCTGGCTTGTTGATGTCCCTGCAAAGAACATGAGTTCTTCTGTGTTCCCTTTATCAGTGTTATGGTAACAGTATTGTTTACTTTTTACCAAGCAGATACACTCAGACACACCACCACATGTATAGGTAAACCTGAAATTTCGATTTACATGACTTTTCAGATGTGTTTTGCACATAATACACACTCGTAACATATCCTGGTAGAACTGCTCAGTTTATTCAAACATGCAAGGTGGCTTTTGATACACTTATAAAGAAATTGAAATAATGTATTTTCTTATATAAAGTTCATATGTCTAAATTTGTTTTATTCCTTTTTTCTTCTTTGTCAAACTGCAGGTATGTAATTGTGACCAGGGATCTTCAACGATTGAACCTCTTGGAACTTTCAGAAAACGAGAAGCTTGCCTTCTTCATGAACCTGTACAATGCCATGGTCATTCATGCTCTCATCAGAGTAGGGTCTCCCCAGAGTGTATTGGATAGGAATTTCTTCTACTCTAATTTCCAGTATGTGGTTGGAGGGCATCCTTATTCTCTCAATTCCATTAAAAATGGTATTCTCAGATGTAATCGGAGGCCACCATATTCCTTGATGAAGACCTTTCGCTCAGGGGACAGGCAATTAGAGGTAACCAGTATTTAATTATCAATTACGCTTTTTGTCCTTAAAAGATTACAAAATTCTATATTTGGTTCTCCAAAGTATAAGTATCTCAGTTTGTAGTGATTTTCTCTCAATCAATTTAGTTTTTCTGTTTGTTAGACTGGCATGAATTTAATTGACTTACTAACCTAGCCTATCATAGCTTTTGTGTCCATTAAACTGATGAAGTGGCCAACCTTGGTGTTTATAAAGAGAAAAAGATGGGGCACTATAGTCACCGAATTTGCGGACATTCTACAATTTTTCTAGACACTGTGAGCATGGTCACTTTATTACATAATGGCCAAATAAACATTTTCTTAGGCTAAGTCAGCAACTTGGTTTCACGTCAGCTTAACAAACGGAAGGACTCAAATTATTGACGAATAAAATTGAGAGGCTTTTGAAGGTCAAGGATCTAATTGAGAATTTTGTAATCACAAAAGTGCATCTTGTTGGAAAGAGGAGGGCGAGTATTTCCTGGAAATTTTCATTTTAAAAAAAAAAAGCTTACAATTTTTCTTCGATTTTTCAGACTGAAATGCATCTCGAAATTTTTAGTGTGTTCTTTGTATAATCTGATTGATTATGAAGAAAGGTTATTAACTTGTTCCAGCAAATTACAGCTTGCTCTTGTCAAAATGAATCCATTAATTCACTTTGGACTTTGTAACGGTACAAAGTCGAGCCCAAAGGTGAGGTTCTTTTCACCCCAAGGAGTTGTAGATGAACTAAGACGCGCTACAAGAGAGTTCTTCGAAGATGGGGGCGTGGAAGTGGATCTGGAGAAGAGGACTGTCTATCTCACTCGAATTATCAAGTGGTGAGCAGTTAAAGCCTCTTTGGAACATCCATTTTCACTTAGTAGGAAACTTAGTCATACTTTTTTGGGTAAAGATATAGAGAATTTAAGATTTGTGTGTATAAAATAAAATTATTTGATGTAAATTTTGAGAAAATTGAAGGTGGGGGAACTCAGACGTTTTCAAAGGTGGAATTCTCTGTACTCTATAGCATTACTCTAGTTTTTAAATGTTTTTATTGGATCCCGAATAGAAATTAACAAGTGTAGATTTTTTTAAGCACAGTAGTATATAATTGAACATGTTATGTTTTTATTAGTGAATTTAATTACAAACTTACAATTGAACTTTGTTTAAGCCTAATCATTTTGCTTAGTTTGGATTCTAATCAAAATCTTATTGGCCAGGTTCGATATGGATTTTGGACAAGAGAAAGACATTCTGAAGTGGGTAATTCATTACTTGGATGCAACTAAAGCAGGGTTTTTGACACATCTCTTAGGTGATGGTGGCCCTGTTCACATCTCATACCAAAATTATGATTGGTCAATAAATTCTTGACAAATTTGCTATACCTGCCTAAATTTTGAAATGTTGATCACGATCCAAATAGAGAGACTTTAAAGTAATACGATAGCAAAATAGAAAGGTGTTTAGTTTATTTCATAATTCCTCCTTTCATAAACATATCTGTGTATGTCAGTGATGTCTAATTGTATATATAGCAACAGAGTTCTGATGTGTTTGATTTGTTAGGGTTAGACGGATGCATTTTTCCTTGGCGCTATCGGGAGTTTTTGTCTTGAACAGGATTTGCACAAACGAGTGACATCTAAATATATACACATATGTATACATACATACATGTATGTGTGTGTGTGTGTAGAGAGAGAGAGGAGTGTGAAAGTAAAGTTTATACAAAAAGTTTTTGGGGGAAGTGCATCTTAATTTTGAATTCGAAGAAGATTATTTATCAAATTGGTTTTGATAGGATATTTATTGAAAATTTTAGGTGGCCTATATTGTTAAGGATTTGTACAATATATAAAATATTGAAAATTTTATATATCAATCAATCAATATATATATATATATATATATAAGTTGGATCCAAAAATCCTATAGCTAGACTGTAATTGATGAGGTGTGTTTTTTCCCCCTCTGATTTGTGTTTTTTTCTTCTTTGTTTTTTTAAAATTTTTCTCCCTTTTCTCTTGGTCCCCATGCACACGAGAGGCCGGTTCCTAGTTCTATAAAGAATAAGTACTTAAAACATTAAAATACTCACCAGCTTCGATGAATTTCATTTCAACTTCATGTATAGTAATTGAACACGTTGCAGGGATTGATGCAACTGTGTCAAGACTTAGAGACTTACCAATGAAATAAAATACTTCAAGGAGAAGAATAAATTATACAGCAAAAGAAAACAATCCAGCAATATGTTAAATATCAATAAAATTATATATCTAACCAAAAGTAAAAAAATCTTTCCCATGAAACAAGCGAGAAAAAAAAGATTCAGTATTATGTTAGATATCTCCAGGAAGAAATAAATTATGTAGCAGAAAACCAAGTAAAAAACATGTCCCAGTTTTAACAGACATAACTCATTGTGTTGGATGTCTCCTTCGCTTCACGACTTGTTTCTGCAAAGCTGCACATGAATTCAACAACTTTGCGTTATTCGTGGATGGAGAAAACATGTTTCTTTTACTTCCAACTTTTGAAGAAGATGAATCCCTCTGTGGTAACCTTATTGATGGTTCTGAGAAGGACATTGATTGCAAACGACTCTGTACTGTAGCTATATCGAATGCAGCATGCGATGATTTTTCACTGCTTTGTGCACCAACATTTAAACAAGTGCCAGTCTGAGAAACTGAAGGAATCTTCAATAGATTTAGAGGTATCATAGTTATGGGCTCTGAGGCTGCAGGTTGCAGGAAAGTTTTTGCATTTTCATGATCTTCAACCCCTTGAATTTCAACTTTAGAGTTTCCCAAAAAGCTAGGTGACGAATTGAACTGGTAATTATTGGGAACTGTAGGGTTCAGGAAACCACTAAAAGGAAAACTTGGGAGGTTTTCCACATTCTGCAGACAAGGCTGGTTATTCCACTGAGGCAGTGAACCTTGAAACTGAAGATCCTGGAGTACATTTCCCGAGTGAAACGCAATTTGATCACTATTTTTTTGGCTAATTTGGATCTGACTAGGATTCAAACTCGGATCCTTTAGTTCTGAAGATGACTCCAATACCTCTGAACCAAAGTTTATCGGTGAAACTTGAAGAGTGTTAATCATTACAGTAGACAGTAAGTCATTGTGGGTGTTGGGAAAGGGGTTATTTACATTTCTCATATTCACGATGCTTGAATCGGTAATATTAGAATTTGAACTCAGATCCTTCAACTCTAAAGATGACTCCAATACCACTGAGTCAAAGTTCATCGGTAAAACTTGAGGAGTGTTGATCATTGTAGCAGAGACTAAGCCATCGTGGCTGTTGGGAAAAGGGAGATTCACATTGCTCATATTCACGATGCTTGAATCAGAAATATTGGGAATGGCGGCCATATTTGGAATGTAGTTTGGTGCTGTTATAAATGGATCTGTAGTTGCAACCGCCATGGTGTGATGCTGGATTTTACTCGAACAAGAAGGACATAACGTGCTTGAGATGTTTTGATTTAGCTGAGACTTCAATGTTTTTATCGTCTGTTCAAGACACTTGTTTTGTTGATGGGCGACGTTAAGAGCATATTGCAACACTCGAACCTGCTAGTCAGAGATGGCTTTTATATGAAACAAGATTTCATTAAGACAAATAATTTAAAATTTCGTTACAATTTTGGGAAAAATGAAAACTTGGTACAATTTCTATTTTTTTTATCATGTTTTTTCTAATAAATATATGACGAGTATATATATATATTTTTAATTTATTAGTCATTCAAAATATTTTATGCATATTATATTTTGTTAAAAATTCTTACAGCAAGCACTAAACATTATAGACTTTCACCTTTATATTTTAATTCTTCTTTCACCAGATTCTGCTCATTCCATAATTTATTTTCAAATCAATTTTAAGAGAGGGGATAAAAATGTTGTTGTGTATTACATTTAAATGCATAAGTTAGAGGGGAATAATATAAAAATAAATAAACAAGTAGCACATATAATATACGTCACTGTGCTTTTGAGTTTTTATTTCTTCTAAAATTCTTTTATATTCATGAGTAAATTGTTTTATTTTTTGTTTTATAATGATACGTTATAGATTTTAAAAAGTATTTTTTAAAAAATAAAAATACCAACTTTTAAGAAAGTAAGGGATAGCTAGTATGTTTATGAATAATAATAAAAAAAAAATTGTGAAATATTAATCTTTAATATGAGACTGTGTTAAGTAATTTGACTTTTGAAAAAAATACGCTTTGCATAACATTATCTTTACTGACACGCAAAAAATATAATAAAAAAAGTTTTTGTAATATATAATAATTTCAAGAAAGCTGATTAAATAAGAGAAATATGATATGTAATTTAACCAAACAACGTAAAGAGTAGTATAAAATTTAAATGTCACTGCTGCTTGTCTCGGAAGAAATAAAATTTTTTGAAAATTACTAAATCTAGTTTAAGGAAGAGCAAGTAGTAAACAAGAAGTCAAAATTTCTACATCGTCATTATTAAAATAATATTTTGAAAATCTTAATCATTTATTTTATTAATCGTTATTATTATTGTGTATTGCACTCCCCAGTTCAGGAATCTTGAGTAAGACTTTAATACAACAAACCGCCGTCTATTCTCAAATTTGCAAAACCTTGCAAAGATTTGAATTTTGTATGAAAACTAGCCTGCTATGCCTCCAACCTCGACTTTTTCTGTTCAAGCTCAAGTTGAGCATCAATTTGGACCCCCTAGTCTCTATTTTTTATTTCAATCTCAGCTCTTTATTTTTATTTTTTTTTATCTTTTTGTTTTAAAGAAAACAAAATGTAAAATGAAAATAATCTTTTGATTTTCATGGAGAAATAGTTTTATATGGTGAAAGTTGGAATATTATTTGTATTATGTGTCTTGCTTCTTTTAAAATTAAAAGAATATATATATCAAATTAAAACAATAAATTATTGGGATTGAAAAAATAAAAAAATAATAAAGAATGGTAAAAGTTAGAATACTATTTGTATAATGTGTCTTGCTTCTTTTAAAATTAAAAAAAAAAATATATCAAATTAAAAAAATAAATTATTGAGATTGAAAAAATAAAAAAATATATACATAAAGAATTCAAATTGCGCGAAAGCTTGAAAAGCATGCATACTGTGTTACTCAAGTTAACAAGATAAAAATCCAAGTTCCTATACATGATCACTGAGTACGAAACTATATTCTACTATAATGCAAACTATAAACTCACATTGATTAATATGTAAAGCAAAAGGCTTGAATAAATGGAAATTAGGAGTAGACGCAGAAACAAAAGGACAAGATAAAAGAAATAAAAAACATAGCTCGTCACAAATTAAGAGAAATAAATAATTAGAGAACATAATACCTCGTCCTTCAGAGTTTTGATGGTATCCATGAGATCAAAGACAGCACCAATCTATGTAACAGAGAAAGCCAAGACAAGAGATGATTATTGTAGCCACAACGATATTAAGAGGTGGTTGTTTGCTAACATTCCTCATGCACTCTTATATGTAAGAATTTTAGGAAACCCTAGAGAAAAAGAGAACAGGCTTTCTCACAAATCCCGAAGATCTCTCTACGCAATCTAAGAAATTCAAAGATTACAAATTCCTGCATCATAAGAAAATTGCTTTTAGTCTTTAACGAGATCAATGACTTCCTAAATTATACATACATAAATAAATTTTTCTAAAATTAATTTCTAAACAAAATATTTCTTTAATTTTTACTACTATATATAGAGATAATACATAATCTGGGCTAACCGGCCCACCTCGCGGCTTGTTACTACACCCTTTACCAATGGGCACTGTTTGTGTGAAAGAAATATAGGTCAGTGAGATTTTTTTTTTGGAACTTGTGAATTTTCTACTACTGTGAGATTTTTTACTCGAGAATGAGTATGTCTTGGATAATTTCAAATAAAATTTAGAAGTAGTCCTCATTTTCCACTTAATTGAGTCTCTGCCATTGGCAGTATCTGAAAATAAATGGGTAGTTTTTTTATGTCAGAATTAATGGGATTTTAAAAGAATTTATTTTTATTAATAGCTAAAATAATTTCCTGTCTAGCAATATGAAGGGTTCTTAAATAAGGTAGGTTATTTCTCTTTTCACTCGGTTGTGCTAATCACACTCTTATGGGCCGTTTGATTGAGTAAAGGAAATGTAAAACTGAGTAGATAAAGGTAAGTAAAATAGAAAAAGATTTTTTTATCTTTATTTTTAAAAATTTAATTTAATAGTTAAAATGATAATTTGATAGATAGAGAAATAATTGTAAGAATAGAAGACATTATACAAATTATGTAAATAGAATATGTTCACCTCACAATAAACCAAAGGACCCGGTAGTCACCCGGTAGTCTTATCATTAGTTTGAAAGCCTCCCTTGCCTATTGTTCTTGTTGAGGCAGCGAGCAATGGTGGTTGTTTCATTTTGCTATGGCTAGAGATACGTACAAATATTTATGGTTCCGCTTACAAGCTGTAACAAATTCTCAAGCATGAAACAAGATGTAATACGTGAAATTTATGTTAGTCTGAATACTGAACATTTAGATCTGATAAAAATTGTGAGGAGATTCGTTATTGCTTAATTGCCTAACATGCGTAATCACATCTTGAAAGAATCTCTACCTAGCATGATTTAGAAAATCATGGAAATCTTTATTACTACCATTATATATTGGTAATTATCCAAGCATTTTTGCCCATTCTGATACTGAAAAACACATCCTCATGAAAGTCTGATTTTGGATTTTGGAACGTAAAAAAGTGAAACATTGAAACACAAGAAATCATCAGGTCATGCTACGGGTTAGAACCAGGTTGCTGGAGGAAGTCGTTTTGGTCGCCTACCGAAACGACACATTGTTTTGGGTCTGTGTTGTCTGTGTTTTGAACAGCTTGCAAAACTTCACGTCGTTTGGCTGCTTCATGGTGTTCCCCCCAAACTGAAGAAGGGTTTCAAACCCCTGTGCTTCAAAACGAATTCGGACCCTCTTTTCCTTAATCAGATGAGTTTATAGCATCTACATTACGACATGTGTCTTGAAAGCATTAGGTCTCCTCAGGGAAAATTATGAAAGCGAGCAGAGCAAAGCGATTCTAACTTTTGATAGTCAAAAATAGGGAGCCAGTCCAGTGCAATATTAATAGCTCTAGGAAGAACAGAAGTGACCCCATAATAGTGAAAGAATGAAACATGAGTCTTTGGAAAAAACTGCACGCCAGCAGGGCTCAAAAAACCCCAAAAATGCATACCACCATATTCAGTGCATGTTTGGAAAAACTTTCTCATCCCCCAAACCACGTTTTGTACAAAGCAACAATATGTTGCTTATGCAAAACCATGGTCAGCAAACGTGATTTTCCCCTACCTAAAGGCATATCCAAACACTATCAAAATTTATTGTAAACCAATATCTTATCAAAATCGTCTAAAGAGATGTAACCATCGTTTACAATTAATACGGTAAATATGGTAACGTGAAATCAGATGGCTGTTAAGTAAATAATAGAATAAAGCTGGAATTTCCAATCAGCATATCATTTGGTGACTCTGTAAGCCTGCACACCAAAGACCAATTCCGTTAAAAACGCATTTTGAAATTAATAGATGATGAACATGGCCCCAAGGAGGGGGAAAATCTCGAAGAAGTCAATATCTCTAGGCAGCATCAAAACCATTGTTTAATGTATTTTACTGTTTCTAGCCAAGTAAATGAGGCTCACCTTGACCCTTTTAAGCAGATCTTTAGCATAGACGTCCTTTCTGAAGTGTTCCCTGACAGGCTGCATACATAAACAAACAAGAATTTAGCTTACGCCAAATGCTAAAAGGAGAAAAAGTAAAAGGGAAAAGTAAAAGTTATTCTCTTGAGCACATAAAAGCATATATGAGGTAAGCACCATTCTTATTCACTATAACCAGCTAATGGAAAATAATAAAATGAGATAGAACACTTTCATGGGTAGATTTCACAATGAGTAGTCATCACAACATACTATTAGCACAACTACCATATCCGAAGCAGCCTGAATATAAGGGTAGAAGCTCTTCTTACACTCTTTCTCCTCTCCGATGTTTGATCAATACAACTGAGAAATAAATATACTATAGAATGTACATCTAGAACATGTAACTTGGCATGAAGCCCAAATAAAAGATGTTGAGGTTTGTACATATAAATACAAGAAGGCAAATGGCTGAAAGCAACCTCTAACAGATGGCAAACTTGTTCTATTTGGACTTGTACATAAAACGATTTGAAACAGAGACCTAACCGCTTCATATGGCCTCGTAGAGTTGTAGAATAGAGCTACCACATTGAACTTCCCAACTCAAAAAGTAAATTTATAAGATGGTCACAGCTCATTGAAGTAAACTAACCAACATAATAAGCATTCCATTTAATAGTAAATAGTAAAGCTTGGACTCTGGATTCCAGTGAAGTGTATTCCTGTGAATGCTATCTCATTTCTGCACACATTCTCCAAACAGGAAATGTCTTCTTGCTAAACTCTTAGCAGTCGAAACCCCCCCTCTAGAGTCATAAAGTTAAGTCTTTTGCACTGCAGGGCTTAATAGGAATAATACAAATTATTTGTCCCAGGTTCGCAGACCAAAAAGGCTTTTTTTTTTTTTGGGGAGGGGGGGGTGGTGTTAAAGTCCGGCCGAACTGCTCAATGTTGGATTTGTACAGAGTTCAGACTTCAGACCACTACCACTAACTCGTCATTTCAGATATTTTGGAAGGAATAAGGAGATCGAGACTCTCTGGAGGTGTGGTACGCATGCTGTTTTATTCAATATTCTTTGTATAAAGAGAAGAAAAAAGTACAAATTGTTGAATGATAAAAAAAAATCCTCAAACCAGAATATACAAAAATAAACTGAAAACATAATAAAGTTACATAAGCCCTATAAAACTAATCAGTATAGAAGAGATGTCCAATCTCTTTGCACATTAGAGATAGTGATTTTCTTTAAAAGACTATGCGAAAGCTCCAAAAAGAAGTCATCAACACGTCATATCTCATGACACATTTAAAGGCAAAAAAATGCCCGTGAAGATACAGGCATTCCTCTCCAACAAGACAAACCATAGAATACCATTCACACCACATTGCCACAAAGTTCTGCTTTCCTTCTTTTTGCCAAACCTTTTAAAACAAATTTGAAGGAGACCTATAGAAGCCCCAGTTAGGAGAGTAGATGAGATGAAGAATAGTCCAATAACTAGAGGTAGAGGAAGACCAAGAAAAACTATAGGAGAAATTATTAAGAGAGATTTAGATTTAAATGGTCTATCTAAAAATATGATTTATGATAGATGTTTATGGCGTCGA
This sequence comes from Erythrophleum ivorense, assembly GCA_026724425.1. Taxonomy (NCBI): domain Eukaryota; kingdom Viridiplantae; phylum Streptophyta; class Magnoliopsida; order Fabales; family Fabaceae; genus Erythrophleum; species Erythrophleum ivorense. The sequence goes on along the minus strand of JAIUCV010001358.1, from coordinate 37,793 downwards.
TTGATCCATGTAGCCGACCCCACTTAGTGGGAAAAGGCTTTGTTGTTGTTGTTGTTGTTTTAAAACAAATTTGAAGGAATTGATCTACAGTACTATAACACCCAACTTTCTCCAATAATACCAAAGAGCCTATTCCAAAGGTAACTCACCACTGGACAGTGGAGAAATAAATGGAGCAAGGCTTCTAAATCAGATTGGCACATTCCACAGATGTTAGGAGATATAGCTATATGGGGCCCACAACATATCATATGTGTTACATCCTTTTGAGTGCTGCAGTCCAAAGACCAGGGAGGCACTCTAGATTTCCAAATTGGCTTATCAAGAACCAACCTTTCCTTGTAGGAGAATGAGTAAGGAAGACTCCAAACTCTCATATCTTGACTAGAAGAAAAAGGAACAAGATCAACTAAAGACAAAGGGATTGTAGCTTACCACTTCATCATTCATGTTTCTGCCTACATATTTCTTCTTGGACCAGCCTCTTTGAAACCACCTAGTTAGTGGGCCAGCTTGAGTCTTCTCCCTTGAAGTCCCCCCTAGCTATTGGGTTTGGCTGTTCACTCATAAATGGGTATGACATTCTATGAAATACACTTAACCTCTTGGGCTTTGGGGCCTGTAAGCTTTAAAAAAACTTGGCTAACCACATCATCAGACTTATTGGGTCCACTAAACCACTCTTCTGTTACTAGGCCTTAGCTGTATCTTTAGTCTTCTCAAAATTCAAAGCTCCTAAATGGGAATGTCATTCTGTGTAATACACTTACCTCTTGGGCTTTGGGGCCTGTAATCTTTAAAAAAACTTTGGATTTTGGCCCAACATGCCTAATCACATCATCAGACTTATTTATTGGGACCAGTAAACCTCTTTTCCGTTACCAGGCCTTAGCTCTATCTTTGGAATCTTCTTAAAATTTAAAAGCTCCTAAATAAGAGGGATCTTCCACCAAAATAGACTGAGTGGTTTGCAACTCCTTTGCAACCCCTTGCGTCTCCCATCTCCAGTGACCTACAATTGAAATTACAGCATTTTCCTTTCCTCATAAAATTAGCAAAGCTCAATCCATTAGCGTATGATGTATATGAGCTTTTAGCATTAGAGAGACAATCGTGTTGACTAGGAGATTGAACAATAAGCTCCTTGAGAATATTTCCAAACTGCCACCATCCTTTCCCAAAAGGACCAGCAGGTGCAACAACCACCCAGCAGCCTGCCCCATAAAACTCAAGTGACTGTCAAATAATTGCCCCTCATATTCGGCCTCTTGTATGCTTTAAGAACTTTACCTTCTCAACATTTTTTAATGAAGTTTGTTTCCTAAAGAAGCTCTTTCCAAATTCCAACTCTTTAAAGTAGATAGCAACCAGAATGCACCCTCTTGACCAAGAACGACTAACTGATTAAATCCCCATCTTGTTCAACCACTCTCAAACAAAAGCAAAAACACCCCTCTTCTTTTTCTTCTAATGACAGATGAAAGAATTTAGTATTTATAGGCAGTCTAATATAACCTCAAGGATATTTATTTTGAGGTTTTAAGTGGTCTTCTTAATCTCTTTCATCTATACTCACTAACGGCTATTTTATAGGGGATTATTAGCTGGACATGCAGAGAGACCAGCAGGCTTTGCTCAATTGATGTGGTTTTCTTGTTTTTTCTGGTTTTGTATTTTCTAGGCTTCTATTGAGAGAATATCATATCCTCAACTTTGTGCTGCTGCTACTACTACCACCACCACTCTCTCTCTCTCTCTCCCTCTTCCTCCCCATGTCTTACAAAATTTTTAGAAAAGAAAAAAAGAAACAAAAAAAAATTCATGAATAACAGGCACAAGAACATGGCATAAAATATGCATGCAAAATATATGACAAAATCTTTATGAATCATTGTTTAAACACAGAATTTTCTCACAACTTAGTAGACAAAGTTGAAACTGTTCTTTTGAAACTTGGAGGGAGGGGGAAAAAATAATATGCATAAACGTAAGTACAAAACATTACCTCCAGAATTTTATTCAGTGCTTTTGCCAAAGCTGGTTTAAGGTCAGCTGGATGTAGCTCCCCGATTTCATAGTCAGCAATGAGCTCTTCATAGGTGTTAAATGTCCTAGATTTAAAACAAGCATGAATACAGATAATAAATCATAAGAATCATTCAAGACCAAGTAGTTATAAAACACACTCAAGGAAACCAAAATAGTTCAAGAAAGTCGTGTTTCACAAGAGGCGAAGATCACATTAGAAGAAATAATAGAAGCCCACTCATTCACAAATGGAATCATTAACTATTTCAACATTAAAGAAGCAAAACTTACTTATTCCCACCATTCTCTGCACTGCGCTCCACTGTGAACTCATTAAACCATGGTAAGGTAAGATACTCAATGTACTCTAAGCATGGATTTCCTTCCACAATCTTTGGTGGACAATAAGCCTTCTTTATCTTCACATTCACTTCAGCCTATGATATCCAAACAAGAAGTTGAAATGTCAGAACACAAGTTTTAAATGAACAAATCAAATAAAACCATTTATTTTCGTTACAGAATGCAACTATGTGACAATTCATCTTCACTTTTTCTATATGACAAATTTAACATCCTCTGCCAGCTTACCTCCTCATCTTCCATGAATATGGAAGATGACGGGTCACTTTTTGACATTTTCTCTTGCCCTTGCTGTAGGCCAGGTAACATATCTGCAAACCACCACTGAAACAATTATCAAGAGATATATAACATCAAAATACAAAAATGATTTACCAAGGAAAACAGGGCAATACGGTGTGACAAGATGATAGGCTTGTTCTTCCTCTTAATGGCATCACAATACTCTCTAGCAAGTACATTCACTTTCCGCTGATCCATTCCCAATTGGCAGATGTCAGCCTATTTTAAGAGAAGAAATTGATGTGATATTCACTAATATGTTTTAAGAGAATTGGATAATATGGCTTCAAAGGAGAGGATACTAGAAGCAACATCAAAGATGAATAATGCAAGAAATGTATCAATATCCACAGGTTTACATATAACCACCAAAGGAAAATAAGAGATAAAAACAAGACAAAGCAAAAATAACAGAATGTAAACCAATCAGTATATGCTATTGCCATGATAAAAACATTACATATTTAGGTTTGTATGATGAAACCATCCACAAAGTCATAACAATAAAGAAAAAGGATCAAATTAAGCAAGAACTATGATAGTAAAATGTCAAAACTAAAGTACTATTGGAGCAGGCTTTTACAGCTCAAACTCTACTTTAACATACTAATTTACACCTAGCCACTTGAAGCAGGTCTTTACACCTCAGACTCTCCTTTAACATTTTGACTTACATATATATACACATTTACCCTAACACATTCCAAACTAACCACTAACAGCTAATTATTGAGCAACTCAATCTGATACAACCAGGCACAAAAGGTTCACTATTCCACTATCTCCGCGCCCCCCCCCCCCCCCCCCCCCCCCCGGGCTTTTCTCTCCCTCTGTTTCTTTGAATTTTTTTTTTAAACCAAGATAATCAGTATGCAAAATTATCATTTAATACATGATAATTGCATAAAATATTGATGTAAAGGCATCATGCTCTTGATTCAGAAAACAAGCTACTTGCCAAATAACTTGCATCTCGTTTGGAACCCTTGTGATATTTAGATATTTCCATTTTCTCCTTCAAGAATTATGTAATAATAAAAATTAGTAATGCCTTTGATAATTATACATAAGACACTCAGGGATTGAGACTGCTATTATAATTTCAAAATGCCATTGTCACTTCTAACATTGTAACAATTAGGCATCTATTCATGGGAACGACTCTTTTCAGAAAATCAACATCCATTACGCACTATTGTTTAATTCTGGAATAATTTCATGCAAAGTCGGGGTATTAATATATTGACTTGTTATTTTGATGGAAGCAAGCACCTTCATACAATGTTTAGTGAAAAATGAAAAGTGCACCTTGAGAAAAAATATGTCAGCACACTGCATGCACGGATAAAAGATCTGGGCTGCAGTCAATTCATCTTGTTCACTTCGACCCATGATTTGACTACACCTGTAATTTGGAAGAAGGAAATATAGAATAACACCTGAGGTCCAACTTCAAATACACCATTTACATAAGCGACTGAAAGCATCAAACAAACATTCACCTCATTATCCTTTTAAGATTGTTCTTTTGAGCTATATCCAATACAAGAGGCCAGTATTCATCAGCTCTTGAATTAATCTCCTTTGATGACCATAAAAACTCTACTTTTCCTCCTTCTAGATCCATCCCAACAGCTTTCCAAATTTCGATCAAATAACGGCCCACTGTCTCAATTTTCTTCAAATCTCCCCCCATTTTATTGTTTAGCTTTGCAAACCAATCAGCAATCCATATTTTAACTCTGCATCCAGCAGATGTCAGCTTGTTCACATTTATAGTCTTCATGACTCCCTGTACAAGTGACAGACCTTCAAAAGATTTAATTCTACTAACAATCAAGAATACCATAAGTGTCAGAAACCTCAGAAGAGGTACCCTTGGCACCTTTCTCCATTCAATTTATCTAACAGTTTGAGAGCGTCAGAAACAAAATCATGTCCACCTCATAGACTTTCCGAACTATTATCTTCAGATTATGAATCAAAATGAAAAATAAGGAAAACTACGGACTATTTGGAAATTCCAGGTACCTGAGCAATGTGCATCCGACCAGAGGGTTCAAAACCATCGTAGCATACAGGCTCGGGCTTCTTCGCCAGCAAATTTAGGAGCTCATCTTCTTGAATGCACTCTTCCCCAACTCTCCTCACGATCTGAAACCTCTGTTCCAAACTCAATCTGCGTAGAAAACTTGAAAAATGAGAATGAATAAATCCATGGAAATTGAAACCCAGAAGTTAAGCGGTCGAAGAAACTTACTGATCAGTTGGATTTGGATTTGAAGTGCCGGATGATTCCGCGTTCTCTGGTTGGGATACAGACAAAGATTCCATAGCTTCTGCGGATGCTTCCACTGGGGCAGCCTCCATTTCTAGTGTGCAGATCAATGATGGCAGCACATAAGATAAGAATTTTGCAAAATTGATTCTATGGAGATGGCGGATGATACAGAGTGCTAAGAATGACTCCAATGTGCTAGCCTCAAACCCTAAAGCTTTCTCTTATCAACCCGCCGCCGTATATAGGAATCGAAATCACTTCGACGCGATCTAGTTACTGTTAGATTCCTAATGTTTGATTCTTCCATTAAAATATCAAAAGTCCAAGATATTTTGAAAATAATATAATAAATATATTATTTTTATAAATAATTGTATAACTTTTATAAATTAATTTTAAATCATTGAATTTTTTTAAAAAATATTTTACATATATTATAATTTTATTGGAGAATGTAATAATAAATATATCAAAAATTACAATTAAGTATAATCTTAAAAAATCATAATTTACTAAAAGAAAAAGATAGTATTAACAAAATTTCTTATTTTCAAACAGACATAATTTATTTGAAGAGTTTTTTTTCAAATAAATAAACTTTCAAAATAGATAATATAGTATGGTTAAAATATTGAGTGTGAAAAAATTAGGAAAATTTAATTTTTTTATGAAGAACTATATTTTATTCATAATTAAGGCGTAATTACAAAGTTATTACATGAATTTTGAAACATTACCAAATATTTCTTTAAAGTTTGAACTAAAATGAAAGTTAAATTCTAATTAGTTTTTAAAACTAAGAAGAAATTTTTTAAAATCCAAGTATTCTCATCAGTTAAAGTCATTGCTCTTTTGCTGTTAATTTTAATTGGGTTTTAATATTTTTACTTTAATCCAAAATTTAAGAGTTATTTTGTTGTCTGTAGATTTATATAACAGTTTTATAATCACACCTTAATTTAGGAATAAAATGTAATTACTCTTTTGAAAAAAAAAAATCCTTACAAAAAACCTTTGATGCTATATGAAAAGACTTATTAATTATGTTCAAAAGCTAATTAATATATTAACTACATATTCACTTAACAAACATTTCATTGTTAAAAGTAAGGATGTAATTTTAACCCATCTCAACTTGTTCAAGCTGGGTAAGTCAGCTATTAATCAAGTATTAAGGTAAATTTAGATATCTTCTATTCATGCACTCTAATGTTGCATCTTATAAGTATCTTTTGTTATTTTATTGAATTTATTGTAATCACGTGTTCTACCCTAACCTTAAATCCTCATCGGTTTAGGTATTTTGGGGGAGGGGGAGGGGGAGGGGGGAAGGGAAAGCTTCATAGGTAAGGATGGGGATGGCTATTAATAGATAAGGTGGGGATGAGTAGTGAAAAACTTGCTTTGATTCACTCCATTACCATTCCTAGTTAAAAGAAATATAGTTTACTAATGAAATTGTGTTATGTAAGGCTTCGATGATTTTTTTTATAACACTAAATCATTTTGTTGTATTTTTTATCTTAATTTTAACAATAATGTCATTATTCAAATATCTTTTATCTATAAATTGAATAATAAGAAAACATTATTGCGTATAAGATGATATTTAAAAACATTTTAAATTCTAAAATTTCATTTTCAATCATAATTATGGATGATCATGGCTAGGAATTCATTTTCAATATTCAAGTGGTACCAATTCAATGCTATTGCCATTTATACCTTACTAGGTAACTTAATTTGTTTTAGGCTTAAATGCACTTTTAGTCGCTCTAGTTTCATAAAAGTTACAATTTGGTCCTCTAATTCAAAAATAGACAATGTTGCCCATCTATAATAATAACAATAACAACAAAGCCTTTTTTTCACTAAATGGGGTCAACTACATAGATTAATCGATGCCATAAAGTCATGTCATAAATTATATTTTTAAACAAACTATTTAAGTCTAAATCTTTTTTAATAATTTCTCCTATAGTTTTTCTTGGTTTTCCTCTACTTCTGACTATTGGACTACTCTTCATCTGGTCTACTCTCTTAATTAGGACTTTTATAGGTCTTCTCTACATATATCTAAACCATCTAAGTCGTGATTCTACAATCTTTTTCACAATAGATGTGACCTCCATTTTCTCTCTAATACATTCATTTCTAATTCTATCTTATCTTGTATGTCCACTCATCCAATGCAACATTTTCATCTTTACAACATTGAACTTATTCTCTTGTTAACTTTTTATTGCCCAACACTCAATTTCATATAATATTGCAGGCCTAATAGTTGTACGGTAGAATTTACCTTTAAGTTTAAGTGGTACTCTTCTATCACAAATAACGCTCGAAGAACTGCTCCATTTCATCCACTCTGCTTAAATCCTATATTTTCCATCTTCCTCTATTTTTCTATCATTTTGTATGATAGACCCAAAATATTTAAACCGTATAACTTGTGGTATGACATGTTCTCTAATTTTTACTTTTACACTAAAACTAGTACGTCTCTTACTAAACTTACATTTCATATATTCTGTTTTAGTTCTACTTAAACGAAATCTATGTATTTCTAAAACTAGCCTCTACATCTCTAACTTCTCATTCATTTCCTCCCTCGATTCACCAACTAAGATTATGTCATCTACAAAAAGCATGCATTGTGGTATTGATTCTTGGATATGTTCAATAAGCATATTCAAAACTAAAATAAAAAGATAAGAACTTAAAGTTGACCATTGATGTAGACCAATAGTTATTGAAAAATCTTCTATAAATCTACCTTTTTTTATAACACTAGTTGTAACCCCATCATATATACTTAAATTGCTCGAATATAAGCTATACGAACTCTTTTTTTCTCTAAAACTTTCCATAAAACCTCTCTTGGCACCCTTTTATATATCTTTTCTAAATCGATGAACACCATATGTAAATCTTTTTTATTCTTTCGATATCTCTCCATCAATCTTCGTAATAAATATATCGCTTCCATGGTGGACCTTCCTAGCATGAAACCAGATTGATTCTCAGTAATTTGAGACTATTATCTTAATTTTCGCTCAACTACCCTCTCCCATAATTTCGTAATGTGGCTCATGAGTTTAATTCCTCTATAATTTGTACAATTTTGTATATATCCCTTGCTTTTATAAATAGGGATTAAAGTACTTTTCCTCCATTCATCTAATATTTTCTTAGACCTTATAATTTCATTAAATAACTTTGTGAGTTAACTTATACCTTTCATACCAAAATCTTTTTCATACTTCAATGGGCATATTATTCGGTTCAACTGCTCTGTCATTCTCCATTCATTTTAATGTTTCTTTTACTTTTGATTCTCAAATCTTATGATAAAAAGTATAATTTTGATCCTCTGCTTTAGTGTCTAACCTATCCGAGTGTAATAAAATCTTGTGTCCTTCATTAAATATTCTATAAAAATAACCTTTTCACCGTGCCCTAATATCTTATGCAATGATCAAGACTTCCTCTTTTTTATTCTTAATGTATTTCACTTAGTCCACGTCCCTTGTCTTTCTTTCCTTACTTCTAGCTAACTTGTAGATATTTCTCTCTCTAGTTTTAGTACCTAAGGATTGGTATAATCCATCAAATTCCCTAACTCTCACTTCGCTAATCACTTTCTTAGTATCTTTCTTAGCTACCTTATATTTTTTCTAATTTTCATTACTTTTACACAAAGACCACGTTTTATAACACTCCCTTTTAATCTTAATCTTATCTTGCACGCTTGCATCCCACTACTAAGATTTTTTATCTCTAAGTCCAAAGCCTTTTGATTCATCAAATATCTCCTTTGCTACTTTCCTAATCTCTTTAGCTATTTCATTCCATAAATCGTTAGCACTTCCTTGTACTTCCCAAGATCCTTCTTCCAAAATCTTTCTCTATAAATTCTTTTCTTTATCTCCCTTCAATTGCCACCACCTAATCCTTAATACCCTATCTTGGCTTTTACCTTTTACTTTCTTCTTAACTCGAACATCCATAACTAAGACTCTAAGTTGAGTAGTCAAACTCTCTTTAGGTATAACTTTGCAATTCATGCAAAGTTTTCTATTTAATTTTCTTATAAGAAAAAAATCAATTTGCGAGCACACCCCTCCCTTTTGTACATGATAAGATGCCCTTCATGCTTTCTAAAACAAGTGTTAGCTACTGTGAGATCAAACGCTAATGAGAAGTTTAAAATAGTTTTAACATCTGCATTTACTTCTCCTAAGCCATGTCCTATATGCATACCATCATAATCTCTAGATGTACTTCCCACGTGACCATTAAAATCCCCTCTTAAAAGAATCTTTTTTCCAATGATATTTCCTGAATTAAACATTTTAAGTCTTTCTAAAACTTTATCTTGTGATATTTTTCTAACCCTACTTGTGGTGCGTAAGCATTAATAACATTAATGGTTTCTCTTTTTACTATAAACTTTAACGCAATAATTCTATCTCCTAATCTCTTTACATCCACCACTATATTTTTTCAAAACTTATCTACAATTATATCTATCATATTTTTAATTTAGTCTTGTTAGTATACCAGAGTTTAAAACTTGAGGTATCTAATTCTTTCACTTTTTCTCCTACCTATTTGGTATCTACTATCTCTATTGACTTACCTGTAAGTGTATGTATATTTCAAGTCTGAAAATGAATCCTACTCTCATGAACTAATTTCTTTACCCACATTCATTCACTAAAATGTGAAAACATTTGCTTATTTTTCACTACACCTAGGTATCGATGCAACAGCTTTTGCTTATTTGTCACTGTACTCGAGCTATATAGTGCATTACTTCCAGACAACAACCTAACATTACCTCTAATACATCGACGATCCATATCATAAAGATTTAACAAAGTTTTACGTTAGTGTCGATTGCCTAACACAAGCCTCCTTTTTTTTTTCGGGTTTGAGATCGGTTGTGAAAAATAATTTACATCAAAGTTTAGTATAGGCAGAGTTCCAATGTTGCCTATCTATTGTTTAAAATTAATCCAATTTTGTTGCTTTGTCACATAATACATATGAAATTTAATACTAAACTTAAATGTAAATTGACCTACACACTATTTATTTGCTTAATATTATTAACTCACACTTAGATTTGGAGTAGACTTTTCAATTTGATATTAAATTTTGGATGGAGATATAACAGAGGGACAAAAGTGGATCATTTTAGAAAATAGGACAAATTGCTTACTTTTATGCTAAAGGGATAAAATTGAAACTTTTATGAAATTAGAGGGACCAAAATGCATTTAAGCTTCTTCTTCTTCCCCCCTAATAAAAGCCACATAATTTAGTTTTAAATTATGGTTGAATTGGATTCTAAAATTTTATGGAAAATTGCTTATTTGTCAAATATGTATGGTAGTAGAACTATATATTTCTTTTTAGTTTTATAGGAGTATGGTAACTATTTCACATGGGTAAGTAAAAATATGTTTAATAGGTAAAAATCTCAATCCTCATCTCCTTCCCAATAAAATCCTTAAATCTCCACCTAAAAAAATTTCTAAAATGGATATGTTTTTCTCAAGCTAAAATTTATTTACATAAAATTTGTTCATATATCACAATCAAAAGTAAAATATCTCAAACAACTATTAATATAATTTAAAACCTATATAATGCTATTTGTATTATTTTGTTTTTTCTAATATATTAAATTAATTAATATATACTTGGCCTTATAATATCTATACCTAGATCTAAGTTAGAAAATTTTATAGGTGCCCATAGGGTCTAAGTATTTAGCCTACCCTTTCTCATAAATTATAAAACTAATTAAGATATAAATGATGCATAGTTTTAACAATAACATTATTCATTGTTTTAATATTTGCATTATCATTTTTATTGTAATTTAAATAAAAATTATATAATAGAATGATTAAATTGATATCAAAGTTCAAAAGACAAAAAAACTTTAAATAACATGCATTAAATCCTAAGTGCAAATTGATTTTAAGTGAAACTAAAAACACATCAATTGATTTTGGGTTAAACTAAAAGGTACAAATTGATTTTTAGTGAAACTACAAAGGGGTCAATTGAAATTTTTCCTTCGGCGATTTGTAACAAGACTCCATGTTGGTTGTTTGCAACTAAAAGAACTATTATATTTTCCTTTTGTAATTTTGTTTTGTACTTATCATTGACTTTTATCTTTATCTCTTTACTTTCATATATTTATTACACATGTTTATGTTCAATAGATTATGTGATCAATCCTAAAGGGTTGCCTTCATGGTTATGTAGATGTGCTCTCTACTTTGATTGCTCATATTTAAATTTTAAGGTTAGTGTAACCCTCTTTTTATTATTTATTTGTTAGGTAATCATCACGCCTTGTGGAAGATAAAAACTAGTAAATATTATGATACTAAAGTAAAGAGATTACATAAAAGCTTAAACATATAACTTTTCTTATACGATTTTTCTTATATATTACATTATCATAGTGTTTCATCAGGCAATCATCACCATAATAAAGTTTGATTACAATACCCTAACAATTAAAGCATTATTTGAGTCATACCATGGAATTAGTATTTACATATCTACAACAAAAGATAAAAGGGTCTCATGGTGTCTACATTAGACTATGAAGTTCCTAGGCTATGAATAGCAGGCCTTAGATTGTGAATATATGCTGGCCCTCTTTATTAATAGCAGACCATTTTGTACTAAAATATAGCCTAGACTTGGCCCATGTATAGCACTTCCATGTAAATCCATTTAATTTAAACCACAAACTGAACGATTGGCATTTCTACATTCCTGATCTGAACACATTACCTAAATGAGTGAGAATTTGAAATTCTCAGTAACACATCATAAATTTTTTAAAATATGTAATAGTTCAACTGTTATGTATGTAGAAAACATTTTTCTTCTAACCTTGTCTATATAAGGAATAGCAACAGAATAACCAAAATAATAACATACATTCATCACATCATAGTTATATATAATGAATCTACTCAGGGTAATACTTACAGAGTCATTCTAATCACAAAATAACCTGCTTATAGGAAGCATAAATGCAACATAAAATAACATCCTATACGAATAGTATGTGTAATATCAAATCATTAGCAAATCAAGGCAATTATATTACATCTCTAAATTTACCTATCTTAAGGAAATGCAGTTGATCTATTCTTAAAAATACTAGTTAAGGATGAAAAGCTTGTATAGATACTGTACTAAACATCTTATATTACTTAATGTATATTTAGATTTCCAAATTCAAAGGTAACACTAGGTATCCTATATTACTTAATGTAAAATCTAGGTTTTTAGCATAATTAAGAAGGAAGAACTATTTTTCTTAATCTTGCATATCATGAAAATTTGTTAGTATGTTCGACATTCATATACATATGCCAAGGAATCATGATTGTAGACTAGGGCATCCCCTAGCGTAGATTGAAACACCTTCTTTTTAATTACTCATTTCTAGTGAAATTTTTTTAGCATAAAATATTGATTGATTTATATCTAATTACTTTATTATTTGAAATATTCTTTCATGATATAAATTTTATTACATGTCAACTATACCTATATTGGCGTAGCAAATAATGAATTATAATAATAATTTACTACAATTAATGTATATTAATTGTCTATTCAAGAAATAGGGGAGCAGGTCAATAATAGTACAAACCATATAGAAACCACGGGAGATTCAACCTAAACTACCCAAAAAGAAACCCCATATAACAAAAAAAAAAAAAAGAACTATGATAGTTAGTCTTCCATCCACAAAAGGAAAATGTCAACAGTCCAGGTCTTCGTCTTGTGGGAACAAAGGAGGTATCCCTCCCATAGGAAATGGGGGAGATTCCTGCTCTCTTATTACCATAAAATAACCAAGACAACATGAATGAGTTCATCACATGATATAATCTAGACGTTGTGTATGACAAATATCTATTCCCGAAGGGAGAACTAGATCTATTGCCTAGAGTTCTAGTGTCACATTGTAAATAGGCATCTAAAGAAGAAAAAAAAACTATAATAAAGTGAGAAATAATTTTTTCATTAATATAAATATGATTAACATAACTTAATAATCATGAAAAAAGTCAAGCATTTGATAATGAATAGTGAATAATATAAACAAAACATCTTAGTGGAAAATAATTTAATTTTTCAAAATAACATAAACAGATAATAACATAAAATTTCTAAATATCCAACATAAACAAAGAATACCATAAACGCAAGACAATAAAGAATTTCATGTGATTAAATAAATAGGGAATAACACATAAATTTCAAAATATTTAACATATTAATTAAATCAGGAAATAAAAATCATCAGATTCAATATTCACATGTCACGTATAAATAGATATAAGCATGCTAAAGGAAATATAATAAACAATTAATTTAAATAGCATTTTCTCCAAGTTGATTTGACCATTAAGCCTTGGAAACTGACAAGCTTGATACCCAAATCATGTGGCACTGCCATAACTTAGCAGGTTCATCCTTGCTTCTTTTACTAAGTCATCCCCTAGTGGGTACCTAATGAAAATTATATTAAAATATCACGATAATATGTTATCCAAGTCATCATTTGATTAAGACATAACAGGTATATTTGAAAAAGAATTGCTTTGCATAACTCTATATATAATCAAATATTCTTAATAGCATATCAATGTACTGGAGTCTAAAAATTTTTATTTAAATAATTAAAATTACTTTTTTCACTTTTCTAAATCCAAATTTGTCATAGGGCCCATCTAGCATCTATTATAATCTATAAATCAAGGTCTAAAATCAAGATCTAATATAGCCATAAAATGTTTGTTTAGGTACAAGAAAGGCTCAAAAGGCCTAATAAATTCAAATAGGTCCAAAATATCTAAATGACCATCATCGGTTCTAATTATTAATTTTAAATATGTTAAGCATTTTAATTAATTAAAATTAGACATTCAGTACAATTGCAACCACCCAATGCTAACTTTGGCACACACAAGGCTTATCCCCTAACTAAGGCAAGTCTGCCATAATTCATACCAGCCAATCTTTTACCAAAATAACCTATAACCATATAAACATGAAATCAAGTAGCATATTACTAGAACAAATATTCACCATTTATTCAAAAATCAACATAATACTCGTGGATTTTTATCTTTCATAAACAAAGAATAATATAAAATTTCAAAATATCTAACATAAACAAAGAATACCATAAATATAGGACAATAGAAATTTTCATGTGATTAAATAAATTGAGAATAATACATAAATTTTAGAATATTTAACATATTAATTAAATTAGGAAATAAAAATCATCAGGTCTATTATTCACATGTCACGTATAAACAGATATAAGCATGATAAAAGAAATATAATAAATAATTAATTCAAACATTATTTTCTCCAAGCTGACTTGACTGTTAAGCCTTGGACATTGATGGACTCAATACCTAGATCATATTACATTACCATGACTTAGCAGGTACATCCCTACTTCCTTTATTGAGCCATCTTCCAGTGGGTACCCAATGAAAATCATATCAAAATATTATGATAATATGTCATCCAAGTTATCATCTGATCAAGACATAACATGTATATTTGGAAAAGAATTACCTTGCACAACTTTTTACATAATCAAATATTCTTGACAGCATATCAGCATACTGAAGTTTGAAAAATTATATTTAAATAATTAAAATTATTTTTTCACTTTTTTAAATCTAAATTTGTCCTAAGGCCTATTCGGCGTCCATAATAGTCCATAAATCAAGGTCTAATATAGCCATAAGAGATTTGTTCAGGTACAAGGAAGGCTCAATAAGTTTAAATAGGTCAAAAATACCCAAATGGCCCTTATTGGTCCTAAGTATTAATTGTAAATATTTTAAACATCTTACTTAATTAAAATTAGACACACAGTACAACTACAACTAACTAGTGCCAACTTTAGCACACTCTGACTAAGGCAACTCTGCCATAATTCATATCGGTTAGTCTTTTATCAAATAACCCACAACCATATAAATATGAAATCAAGTAGCATATTACTAGAATAAATATTCACCACTTATTCAAAAATTAACATAATACTTGTAAAGTTTCAATTTTCATAAATATGTTCCAAAAATTATAAAATAAATATCAACATAATCCAAACAATACATAGAGTATATCAGACTTTACAAATCATCCAAAATACCTCAAATAATACAATTAAAAATTTAAGCAACTTATGGTCAATACTTTCACCTTTTAAAATTGATTTTTTTTATATAGTTATCTAAAATTCACCAGAATTTCACCATAAACCTTATTTTTAGTGTAGATTAACCTAATTTAATTGGATTCTGAAAAACTCTTCCCTAAGTGCTACATGTGAGTTGGGCCAAGGCTAGGGTGAGTGTGTAGGAGTGGGATTTTCTCATTTTCTTGCTACCAAATGGCTTATCATACTTAATCAAGGTAGATTTACAAAAGTCCCAAATCAATTTCTACATATTCATGAAATTTTCCAAGCTTCCATCAAGATGAAATTTCAAGGAATAACTTGTCATAACTTTATGAAAATCAATATTATATCAATCAATCTTCCACTTAAACCTTCTTCCATCAATCTCTCACTTGTTTTCTCTTTAATTCCTTTTATAGTTTCATGAAATTCAAAGTTTCATAAATTATAGAAAAGTCTTCAAAAATTAGGAATATTCTTGAAGTAAATGAATCCATTTACTATATGTATAAATTCTTTATCTTTCCTTGGTAAGGATTCATGAAACATCAAGACCTCCCTTTTCTCTTAGCCATGGTTGAAGCTTGGAGGAAGAAGAATAGAAAAATACATGGTGAAATAGTGAAAGAAAACAAAGAAAAAGAAAAACCATCCATGTTACCTTGATTTCCGTGGCTTTTCTTTCCCTTTCTTCATTCTCTTTCTTCCTTCTTCCTTCCTTCTTCTTCTTTTCTTACTTGGCTGTGCTCTTCCTTTCCTTTTTCTCTCTTGGCCATGAGGTGCATGTATGTGTTTTTGGTGAAGTGTGTGTCATGTAAGTGTGTGCGTGCTTTTATATATGTTTTATTTTTAATGAACGGCTAAAATTTAATGTTTTATGATGAATGGATGGCTATGATTTAATCTGGATATTAAGGATTAGATGTGAGCTTTTAGATTAGATGAATAGTTCAAATCTAATTCCTAAAAGTAAAAAGAATCTAAACCATTAGATCGTTTCAACAATTAAGATCGCATCTTTCATTATAAATGAATATCTATCATTGTATCTCCTTTTTCTAACAATTTAGTTACAATTTAACTATAGTTACCTCCCGTTTAGTTAAAGTAACTGAATTGGTTACTTTTATCATAATTTTAACTATAATTCTAACAATTCAGTGATGACATCAGCATTATGTAAACATCATCATTACTTCATAACACATGCATTCTCTAGAATTCTCCTTGCACATGGTGCCACATTACCCTTTTCTAACCAGAATTTATGAAAGTGCTACAATTTTGTCGATGTGTCATTCGATAGGCTCTCCATCATATTTTATTTGGTCAATATCATTGTGTCCTCTACTATATTTTAATATTATTTATGCCTATATAGATCCCACTTATGTTCTATGATATTTATTTTATTATCTCATTAGTTTATTATTTTATGGTCCAAATAACCATTTTGCCCTTGGTGGAAGGGTAACAAACAATTACCTCCGTTTGTTTTTTTGGCTTATATCTCTGTTTTAACCTCATATCTTTAGATTTTGTCACTATCATCTGTAGTTCTTTCTACGCTAAACCTCTTAAAGCAGTTAACTTGAACTTCAAAGTCTAGTTTTGTCTTGTACACGCTTTTATCCATTTGGCACCATTTTTTATCCTAACAATTTCCAAAAATGATGAAAAAAATTTCATAATTTTCTATGTATTATTTCCTAACTAATTATATATATATATATATATATCATGCCAGTTCTCAATATTTAATATCTATGAAAAAATTATCAAAATTTGTTCAGGTGATAAATAATGATTTTGCCCCTAGACCCTATTTAACCTCAAAAATTCGTATAGGTCATATTACTCTTGTATTCCTTATGTACGAAGTTATTTCACTCTAATTCATTCATTTAAGGCTAAACTAAATTTAATTCATAAAATATGAAATAATTAAAAAAAATTTAATTTATAGGGATGTTACATAGATCCATATCATACTAACAATCCAAGGCCATTTTCTTATCAAGACTTTAAGCTATGAAGGACTTTAATCCTCATGACCTTCTTGTAGAGCTCAATCTTATACATAAGGGACTCTGACCCTCTATTATGTACTAATGTTATTAAGAAAACAATATTATTACACAACTAAGCAAATCATGGAGATAAATATCAACTATTCACTTGAATCATAAGAATATGATATATCTTGAATAGAATTAGTTAGTCACATATATAACAGATAAAAAGTAAAGTAAATCAAAGACACTAATCCATAGTCTGCAAGCATAAATTCTGATGGAATCCATTTTCTTGTTACTATGCCTTTTAATGTCTAAAAGAGTTCATATGTCAATCCATATCAATGTATTCCATAGGTAAGGTCATCTATGCATAGGAATAGTCTTGGGTTCAGCCATCTATGCATAAAAAATTAGGCTCTAGTCAAGGCATTTCGATTGTCACTATAATCCATGCAAAGGTATAGTTCAGTATTTAATCATCTATGCATAGGGTTTAGATAAACTCCATTGCTTAGGAAATTAAGTGACATATTATCTGATTTAAGATTCTTCGAGTTCTAAAAGAATTTATAATAGCCATAGGCAATTACACATAAGCATTAAATAAACATACAAAGATTCAACTCATGTATTAGCATAAATTCAACATTTTCATTTCCAAAAGGCCTATATAGCCTATGTGAGTTCACACAACTAAGCCAGGGATTTAAAGCTTAATTTTTATGAACACAGATGGAGGGATTACATGGCTTGTGTCAAATTAAAAGGCCATCCTTGAGTCCCTAGCCATGTTGCTAAATAGGGCTAGGTTATGTTGTCCAAATGGCCATTATACAACCTATGTCAATTTACATTGGTAGGCTATAACAACCTTAAATTAAGCACAATTGCACTCTTAATGATCAATACCCAAGCTCTAAGCCAATATTAGTCTACTAAAGGGATAAAAATTTAGGAAATTTTGAACATTTTATTAATAATTACCACTATTTAGATAAACAAGAAGACTTAAGCCTATATGGAATTTACATCCTTACCAAAAACCTCCAACTCATTTTTGAATGGATCTAGAAGCTTAACACTCTTATATATTTGTTTATAAGTCATTATGTATTATCAACATAGTGTGAACTAAGCTCTAAAGGGTAAAATAGGGGTTTGGGGACTTAGGTCGTGACTTGAAAGAACTCAGTTGTGGCCAAGTTAGCTACTAGAGCTTCTAAAAGCATTAGGTTAAACTCCTTGCTTCGACTTAATTTGATTCTATAACTTTGGAACTAAAATATTGAATTTGTGCTATGACTTAAAACACCTATACTGTAACTCAGCTTGCTATTGAAACTAACATGCACTAAAATCATGATCCTAGTCACAACTTGAGATTCCCACGCTGTGGTAAGGTTACATATTGTAACTCTCCCTAGACAAAAACCTATGACTGGCATTGTGGTGGTACAAGTTGCGCTATGGCACAGCTCGGCTCTATAAAACCATTAGGCTAAATGCTTGACTCATGTCGTGGCGCTCTTCGATTCTATACGAGCTTTGGCCGTGACTTAAGTAGTTTCGACTATGACTTAACATACCTTGGTTCTACACTTTTATGTCCACACCCTAACTCTTTGCTACCATCAAAGTTTAAGCTCTAAGGGCCTTTTATGGCTGAATGGCATAGTTTTAATGGCCTACTTACTCACTTATACCTCAACTTACTAATTTTCATTATTTAGGAACTTAATGATGGCTTATATTAATTAGGACTCACTACATATCAACATTCTACCCTTTATGACAGCAAGGAGTGCCAGAGCCATTAGTGGCAACACCAAAATGTAAAATTCTTAACCATCTGGCCCCAGATCACTTTAGACGAGTTTCACTAGTCCAACTAAACTTACTCCTAACCTCAAATTGCAAAGTATCCTTAGGTTATAATATAGCTACTACACCCTACTTAGTCCACAACCTAGGTATAAATATCAACATAAATCTTCATACATTAGAAGTATAGATTAAGCATTCATATAATAACAATAATTCTCATTCATATATTAACCATTTAAACTCTATACATTCATAAAAATCCATATCAAATCAGCATTTGGTAAATACATCAAAGTCTATGTAATTTAAAGTCTAGCTTCATAATGGTTACATTCTTAGTTACAAAATATCAAAATACCTACACTTGGGAATATAAATACATCATGATACTATACAAAACAAATTACAAAAAGAATAACATCTAATCTAAGTCAAAATGGTCCAAATATAGAAATCCCATATAAGGCCTTAAATTAGGGATGTTCATCCATTTACTTTCATTTTTCCTTAATTGGGGAACTTTTACTTGAAATTGTTAGTCCATGAAATGAGGTGAGATACAAATCTCAGTAACCCAAAAGAAAAATTCCATACATATAAATAATTTAGTCAACATAAATGTATTTTACCAATAAATACCAAAATCATCAATTCAATTAGCGAATGAACTAGTTGAACTATTAGTGACTATTATCCCATACTAACAATCATATACAAAATGTTAATGGCCAATAATAGAGGGAACGACTCATCTATTGTACCAACTTCCTATCGAGAATGCTCATAACTCAATGCATTCATAAGTCTGATTATAATTCAGTACTCGATCATAACATAATGCAAAGCTGGTAACCAAACCATAGCTCCACCAAAGACATGCTCATGGTCCAAAATAATAATTAAGTAGCCAACTAATCATTTAGCAGAGAAAAACAAATATACACAATAAATATCAAATTAAAAATGAACATATGTAAAGAATTAAATTTAACCCTGATTACCTCACTTGGTTATGGCAAATTCTGAAGTTAAAATTAATTTCAAACTCTTTAGGGATCCTAATTTACCAAAACTAATTTCTTATTCAACATCCAATACAAAAATCAATTGCCTATCACTTCTAATATCATGAACTATCTAAAAGTCACTTACCTACACTTTAATGAACTTCAAATTTGAACTTCGGTCTTTCTACATTAGAAACCTTAATGTCCTCCTCCCAATTCTTAGCATTTTTGCACAAAATCAAAGTCCATTACATGAGTCAACCATTGGGGCCAATATTCGGCAGAAAATACATCAAACTAAGGAGAAGATATTTATCCAATAATGCCTTTAGCATTAAGCTATGAAAATCACAAGAAACTACCAAAATAACAAGTTTCAGATTTAAGTGATCAAGTAAAAATCCACTAAACTAGAAACTATTTAGACTAAAATATAGAGGAAGATGAGAGGATCAAGTTTTATACAACTTATCTTAGTTGAATCTCCCTCTAGAAGTGCAAATAGTGGCAAGAAGCTGAAAAACCCTAATCCTTCTTCATAAGTGCAGAAATGTCTTTGTGTTTTTGTAGAACCTTATGTTTTCAGCACCCAAGTGATAGACAAATAGGCTCCTTAGGATTTTAGAGCAAGTGAGCTAGTCTAATGGGCCCTATGTTCTAAGTGGATTGAAACTTTTAATGTTAGGCCATGGTATATGGGTTTAAAATGGGTTGGGCATCCATAAGAATAGAGTTGGGCTTTTATAAAGGATTCTTGCCATAAATAAACTAATCATAGGACCCAAATATTGATATCCACCTTTACTTAGTTAATTTCTTAATCAACTTAAATCTTACTAAAAATTTAGTTCCACTCAACAATAGCTAATAATTATTATTTGTCTTAAAATACTTGAAATAATCTATTTTCTTAAAAATTCTTATTTCTAATATTCTTTTTAAATTCTTTATAATAATTTTCTTAATTCTTCACAATCACTCCTAATTAATTTCGGGGTGTTACACAGGCCATGTAACGACCCCTTATTTTTGCAAATTCACTACAACTCATCCTAATCCAAGTTTTCCTTCCACCCAAAACACTTCATATAGCCAATCCCTTATACAACCATAAAAAGCATGTGGCTTCCTACATAAATTCATGGTTGATCACATCCCAATTTCCTCCCAAGGTTGCTACAACTTAACTTTCCCCATGTTTCCTTATTTTTCACTCATTCAAGAATTTAAAAAGATGTGACCCATTCACATGTTTTAGCATATCAAGAATTCATTAACCATAACTTTAAACACATGGAATCATATACAACTACTTATTTCAGTTTCAACCAATCCACCAATTTCATAAAAGGAAAAGAAAGAAGCTAGAAGTAGAAAGTTGAAAATGGAACCTCAATTTGCAAATGAGGGTATCTTACCTAGGGTTTCCTTCAATTTCCTTAGGTGGAGTAGTTGTCTTATTTCCTCCAAATTCTAGTTTTTCACCTTTAGTAGCTTCTCCTCATTTACTCTCTCCCTCTCTCTCTTTCTTTCTTTCTCTCTCTAGCTATCTCTTTTCAACTTTTAGAGTGTGGGTGTTTAGCTGAAGATGAAAAGAAGAGGAAGGGTCTCTTTAAATAGTTACTTAAGTTAGTCTAGCTACTTTTTAAATCTCTCTCTCTTTCTTATTGTTTCATCTTCTAAAGAGAAAAAAATAGAAGACTTTGACTCAAATATTAGATATGAGTGGATCTTATTCAATATGAAGTGTAAGAATAATTTCTACTAATTAGAAGATGTATCCCATAATTTCCCACTTGCTCATTTGTCCAAAATTCAACATTTTTCTCATGAGAAAAATTGCATTTTGGCCTTAGGAAAAATTATAATGTGGCCTTAGCCAAAATAGCCTTTTGGTATTGATTGAAAAAATATTTTAAACCCTAAACTTTTAGTAATTATATTTTGATCTCAAAATTTCATTTTTATCACCCTAATAATTTCCTTATATTTTTAAGGCCCCATGGATCTAGGGTATTAATTAAAATGTTTTTTGAAGTATTTATCTCTTAATTATTTGGAATTTGAATAATTAGGATTATTTCTAATTAATTCCTAAAAGTTCTTAAAATTGCTATTAAATTCCCCTTAGCTCTAATAAAATTTTATCATGTTCTAAAATTTTAAAAATTCTTTAATAAGGCATGATGTTAATAATTTAATAGATCCTAATTTTATTAATTTAACTTATTCTAAATAAACTTTATTTGGAAAAGGATGTTACAACCAATGCTTAAGAGAATTTATTAAGATTGCAAAGAGATGGACTTAGTCTCCATTAATGTGTAAGTTGGCCTAAATATACCTTCATTATATTATCCAAAATAAAAGTGCATATCATCAGGGGTGGAACAAACATCTTATTTAAATATTGTGACAAATATATCACCTATAAAAATCTCATATACTACTATTGTAAGATGACCATAGGGTGTATCCATATGGCATATAACATTTGTGTATTAATTAATTGATTTAATCATATAAGTTCTAATAATTCATATTTAATTAATTTAAGTAATTAACTACTATTGGATAAATTCTAATATAAAAGGATCAATTAAATTCAAATTAAGTTACCTATAATAAGATAAGTTCTAATAATAGGGATTTATATAATAATGAATTTGAGAAATTAATTATGATTACTATTAGATAAATTCTAATTTAATTAGATTAATTAAATTTAAATGAATTTTTTGAATTAATCAAATAATTATTTAAATTAACAAACCATTTGAAAATCAGTTTAGTTGACTAACCAAATTTAAATAATATTTGTTTTATTCAAATTTAATTGATAGGATTTGTTTTTGGTAAGACATGTTCCATCCAAATTTTAAATGCCTTGAGATTCTCTAAAAATAGAGGAATTCTCAGGGCTATAATTAACTCAACTATATCCCTTCTTCAAAGGTATCAAGTTCATGTGCTTAGTCTCTCTCTAAAATTAGCTTCTCCTATTGTTATATTATTTCTCTTTGATAGTTTTCCTAAGGCACCATGACTAAGCCTCAAAGATTTGAGATGTATAACAACATATTGAAGGACTCTCGGAACCACTCCACAACCATGAAAAAGAGTGTAGTTCATTCGTTCATGACTAAGATCGTGATTGATGTGTGGGATACATTTGAATTCATAAAGTGATAAGTTTTAATTATACTTATATTTTTATATTTATTTTGGGACTTGTTTTGGTTTCAAATTGATTTTTTCTAGTGTTTTCTTAGGGTTTTTCATTGTTTTTATATTTTGTTACAGAATTATTTAATTAAGAATTCATTATTAATTAAAAAAGTTTAATTGAGGAGGTACTTATCTATGTAGGAAGGATGCTATTTAAAAGTCAAAAAGGGTTGACTAGAGAGGTTTCACAGTTGCAAAGAATGGATGTTTTATAGCTATGATGCAAGGAGATGAGAAACCTTAAAAAGATGTCTTGTGCAACTATGTTAGACAAATTTTTCATAGCTACGATGCAAAGCAAGCAAAACCTTAAAAAGACATCAATGTAACTACTTTAGAAAGGTTTTCCACAACTACGATACAGGGCAGTCTGGAAACCTTTAATGTTAAAGGACTTGTGTAGCTATTAAAGATGCATCTTTTGTAACTACTGTATATGGCAAAATTATGTGTGACAAGAGCTAGTCACCTTTCTTTCTCTTTAGCCTATAAATACCCCTTATTGATGTGAGAAATAGGAGGAAAGACTTCAATAACACATTCATGCAGTCTAATTACACTTTGACCAAGCACAATGAGAAGCTACCCAATCAATACAACTAAAGCAAAGTAAATAGTACTCATAACCAAGCTAATTAAGTCACCAGGGGCAAATAGCTCATCAAACGATAAGGCTTTTTAACATAAAGAGGCAAGTTGCAAGGTTATTAAGGCTTTTTTTCTTCTTTTTTTCGTGAGCTAAGGCATGTACACAATCAATAGACATGGGCAAGAAACGATTAGAAAGGCAAGATTCCATCAGCCAAAGGTGGATAAAGCATAATTTCAATTTAGAGAATTGCTTTGTCGAGAGAAGGGAATTGCTTTCTTGCTTGCTTTCCTCTTTCTTGACCTTGCTTTTACTAAATAGTACTTATTTATACCTTTTTTTATGTCATTCTATAGCAACGTAACCTATAGATTAAATTTCCATTCCAACCTACAACATTGATTTTCATCCCATGAGTTAAGAAGTCAAGGATTTACAACCATGCCTAGTTCGTTTAGTTACGATGTGAGAAATAGGAGGAGGGACATCAATGGATTGTTGTTATGTTGCAGAAGTATTTATTTGATGATTTAGAGTACTATCGATGCTAAGAGACCTATAAAAGCTATACAAGGTTAAAGATTTGTAGTCTTTTGCAGTCAGTTACTTAGGACATTTATCCTAAGAATGTATCCCTTCTCTTTTCACATTTATTTTATATTTGTATTTTCTTTTTCGTATTAATCTTGGGTTAGTATATTTGATACTGATGTATGAACTGCTATAATGATTTATATTATGCTTTTATTATATGGAGTATAGAGTAGTGCTTAAAGCCTTTATTATTATTATTTCTTAGTTAGATTAATTATTGCTATTTAATTTTGTCCATTAATAAGTTCATGGAATTTTTATGGCTTACTTATAGTTAAATGATGACATTAATCTTAGAGATTTTATTTTAATTTTTTTGATTTTATTTATTTTGGTATTACTATAAAGTTTCACTAATGAAATTTTTAGATTTTCAAGTAAAAAGAGGCACAACCATGTCTTGTTTTTTTGAATTAAGAATGATGGTTAATGATTTAGTGTAGGAAAGAAGCATTGCATACACTTTTGGAAAAGATATGTATGACCACTAATGTTTGTTCTGCATAGGAATTGTAAATAATCTAATTAGCAAGAATGTGGATGCAAAAGAAGAAATGAAAAGATTGAACAAGGAAGATTTAACATCCTTTTGTTATTCGAATACATATATGAATATATACATAATATGGATTATATACTTTATTATATAAATTTTTTTCCTAGTTGTATCAATAAGGTCATGAAATTTTGATTTATTTATCTTTTATTTTACATCTAATGGATTTACCTAAACCGATACATGATTTTCTTTTAATCTTTTTGGGATCAGGTCTTGTATTAGGAAGTCTAGGAGTAGTATTACTTACCAACCTAATTTTTTCTACCTTTTCATTGGGATTGGCTTTTGTTTGTATATCTTTATTCTATATTTTATCAAATTCCCATTTTATAGCTGCAACACAATTACTTAATTACGTGGGAGCTATAAAAGTTTTAATCATATTTCTTTCTCTATGGTTTTGACATCTTGAAAGATGAAGTTTTGGGTCTGAACTCATGGAGAAAAAGGCTTTTAATAAGGAAACAAATATACCAAATTAATTACCATGGAAAGCCTTTTCATTTGGCATATGTTTTAGTATGGAAAAATTGCTTTTCCTTGTTCCTCTAACACACCATGAGTTTGGCTAGTCTAGGGAGAATATGGGAGGAGATGGTTTTTTCATTGAAATATACTAGGAATTAAGGTTTTGGAATATGGAGAGTAAGAAATTGCCATTAGAACCAAGAAAGAAGCCATGGAATGCATAAATGGGAACCTAGGATTTCATTTGCACCTTAGGGAATATGAAGGTTTCTAATGATAAGTTAACTTATGCAAGAGCATAATTGAGTCAGAAAAAGATCAAGGAAGCTTCATAATTGCCAAATTTCCAAGAGAATAGAATAAAACTCTATGGGTGCTTTTCCTTCATGCTTGTCTTGGCTAAGGGGTAGATGTAATATCTAGGGAGAGTTTTCATTGATTCTAAGGGTGGAAATGGTCGAGATATGAATTATAAACACTAAAAGAATCATTGGTTTAAATTTAGAAACCTTATTTTGAAAAGTGAAAGTTTAGGGTTCTAATATGCATAAAGAAGTAATTTAGTGATAGACTCCTTAATTTGAGTTTGTGATGACACTAATGAGTTTGAATAGAGTCATATAACTTATATTGAGTGAGAAATTGAAGCTAAGATAATGAATTATATAAGTTGCTTCATTATGCCACTAAATAGAGCCATATAGAAGCTTAAAGTTAGAATTAGCTTGTGTAAGGCTTATGTGATGCTAAAGATAGTTTCATTGATGCATTTGTGTCTTGTTGGATGTGTCTAAGCTAACCAAGTCAAGTCTTTCCCAAAGATGTTTGTGAGGCCAAGAAAGGAAACTGAGAAACCAAGGGAAAACTTTGTATTCCATTGACAAAGGTAGCTCTTTATCCATTTTTGTATGCTTATATTAGTTGTTTGATTGTCATTGATTACTTGTATATATGTATGAATTATAAATTATGTATATTGCTATTGGTATGATGATTTGATGCAAATTTGTTACATGAAATGCATTTGAAATGTGAAATGACTCTTAATAGGTGAGGTTGTACTAAAAGTCCTTTAATTGGGTGAGGTGAAGTCAAAAGCTCTTAAGTATGGATGAGACAGCCAAAAGTTTTAAGAATGAGTAATATTAAGTCAAAAGTCTCTAAAAGTAAGTGAGGCTAATCCAAAAGTCCTAAAAAATTGGGTGAGGCTAGACTAAAAGTCTCTAAAACTTGTTTTTACTTTGATGGATCCATATGACTTCAAATATTTGATATTTAAATGCCTATCATGCGTGCTTGCTCTTTTTGACATGATAACATGCCTTATAAGTGTGCTTGAAGGGTGAAAGAGCTATTAGGATTAATAGAATCTCACTTTCCTCTATATTACTTCTAATCATATCTAGGAAACTCTCAAAGAGCCAAGAATGGAGACCAACAAGCTTGATTAGCAATACTTTGGCAATAATTTAGCATTTTATGTAATATGTCACATATAAGAGATTGTACATATTATTTTTGTAATGTAAACATTCTCACAATTGTAAAAGTATGAGATTATAATATAATTGTCAATTTTAAGTGCAAAAGTGCAAGAATATGTAATTTGAGTATGTGTTTGTCATAGAATATATATGTATAATGCCAAGTAAATGAGTGATTTTGAGTTGCATGATGTTTGGAACTTGATGAAATAATCATATATGCTATATTTTATATTTAGGACGTGCTCAAATGGTCATATGCATTGAAGAAGCACATTTTGAACCATTTGGAAACAATTATGTGCCATTTTGAGCTACATTTTATCCCTAAATCAAAATAAGACCAAATGAATGAATTTTTGGATGAAATTTTGCAAGTTTTTAAATCTCATTTAGAACTTTTCACATAGCCAAAGAATACACTTTTTAAAGCTCTGTAAAATTTATTATGAGTTTTTAAAATTGGTTGAAAATTGCAAAATTACTTGGGTATTGTTCATATGGTCAGTTTTGGTTTTTCATATATTTGAGTTGTCAAATGGACTCCAATGCTTGTAAAATTTTACAAGAATATATTTGGAATTATAAACTTTTCATAACCACTAAGATTGCATAAAACAGAGCTATGTAGTGTAACATCTGGTCCCTCCATAAACATGATAAACGCGATATTCGGTTTCTCCATAACCGTCAGAAATGGGCCAAATATAAAAAGAAGTCCTCGAAATAGAAGAAATTGGGGCCAAATAAAATTATAATAAAATTTTAAATATTAGAAAATGAAGATTTGAGGTTTGAGATGCCCAAAAATCAGAGCCAGAAGAGCTTAGAAAATTTTCCAAAGAAAGTATGGGCATTTTTGTAATTTTTGGAAAATTTTGAAAACTCACAGGAGGGCTGTTTAAACGAAAAATTTGAGCTTTACGAGATTCTCAGAGGCCCTGAATATCATGGGAACCCCTAGAATAGTTGAAACCCCTCCGATGAGCGATTTCGGCTGTTGGTTGACTGAAACTTTGATTGAACGGTTCAGAATGGTTTTAGATCCTTTTTGAGTGCTTCCAAAAGCAATTATTATGATTAAGAACCTAATGAATATGAGGAAAAGACAGATTTTGAAAAGGAGTTGAAATGAGACCAAACGGATAAACTATGGATTAAGGACTAAAATAAAAAGTTAAAAAGTATGTTGACTTTACCCTTTTTCTTTTAAAATAATGTCCAGCCCTTTTCCTTCCTCTCCACTAACATTTTTCTGGTATGAAACAGATTTGAAAGTGGCGCACCAAGGGAAGAGAAGAAGGAGAAAAATTCAAGTCTTTAGGTATAGAAATTTGCTTTCTTTTCATGCTTTCTCTCCATTAATCTCTTATCCTTTTTTTCCCTCTTCTTCTCTATGATTTTTCTGAAGTTTTAAGGGCTGTTTTGAAGGGAGAACAGAGGGGAAATTTCGAAAATCAAGTAAGGAGGCCAAAGAAGGCAAAGAGCAAGCAAAGAAAAGCAAGAAAACAAGGTAAAACTTTCATTCTTTGGTAGTTTCTTTGGTAGGATTAGAAGATGAGAAAGGTTTTGACTCAGTTTTACCCTTAACCTGAAAGGGTTTTACCTTACTTTCCTCCTTAGACTTGAAATCAGTCTTTAGTTTGAAGGGGACCTTGGAATCCCTCTAAGAACTCGAGTTAGATGTCACTTTCAGCTTTTGTCGAGCCTTTAGTTGCTTTTCCACCTTGATAGCTCTATGCAAGAGCTCCTCCATATCTAGGTAATTGTATAAATCAACTTGGGCAGCTATATCAGGATTTAAGCCCTCAATGAATCGGGCCATGGTTGCTTCACGGTCTTCCTCCACATTTGCCTTAATCATGGCAATCTCCATTTCTTGATAGTAATCTTCCACACTCATAGAACCTTGCTTCAGCTTTTGGAGCCTCTTATGCAATTCCTTATAATAGTAACTAGGGATAAACCGTTTACGCATGATAATTTTCATCTCTTGCCAATCACGAATTGGACCTTCACCAGTATGTCTTTGGGTGAGTAAGAGTTGATCCCACTAGATGCTAGCATAGTCAGTAAACTCTACTGCAGCAAGTTTTACTTTCTTCACCTCAGTGTAAAAGTGGCACTCGAATACATGCTCCACTTTTCTTTCCCAATCTAAGTACTGGTCTGGGTCATTTTTCCCAGGGAATGATGGAATCTTCATCTTGATATTTTCGATACCACCATCCTTATTGCATGATGATTGTCTAGCTCTCTGAGTATAGGACTCCTCAAAGTCAGACTCAGCATCATCATCAAGCTCCACTTGAGCTCGCCTTCTATGGGTCCTCTTATTGGAAGAAGACTCCACATCATCTAATCTGGCACTTAGTTTCTCAAGAGTACTTTGAACAGCTTTAACTCAGACTTTCATGTCAAAGTCACTATGCTCAGATTCTCCAGACATCCTGAAATATTAGTTTGTACAAAAAAAAAAAACAAGCAAAGAAAGATATAGGACCTCGCAACTCACTAGCTCACGTGTTTACACTCATAAGATGATAAGTTCGCTCGTGTTTAACTCTTTTTGGCTTTTTCTTTTAATGTTAATTGCACTCTTGCCTTTTACTACTCAACAATTTGCTTCTTATAAGTGTTCTAAGCAAGTCACAAGCAAATCAAAAGAAAAGATCAGACTAGTGGCAATAAAAAAGAACTAGAATCCTAAAATGCAAATTCCCAAAGAATCAAACAAAGGAGAAAAGAGGGTATGTAACAAAAAGGTAAGGAGAAAAGGAAAACAAGGGGGGAGAGGAGGTTGGGATGGCTTGGAAGGAAGGAGAAGAAAAGGGGAAAATCTAAAAATAAGAAACTTTAAAAATAGGAAACTACTTGGGAAATTAGGAAACCAACTTTAAGAAAATCTGAAAATTAGGAAACTAAGTCCAATTAGGAAATTGAGTCCAATTAGGAAATTAATTCCAACTAGGAAACTAACTTTAATTAGGAAATTGTCTCCAATTAGGAAACTAACTCCACAACTTGCAACTTTTTTTTTTTACTCTTTCTTTCTCTTTTTTTTTCACTTTTTTTTTTGAATTTCTCTTTTTTTTTCACTTTTTTTTTTGAATTTCTCTTTTTTTTTTTCTCTTTTTTTTTTGAATTTTTTTTTGGAGTATCACACTCTCCTTTTTTTTTTTTTTCGAATGAGTATAGAGGCACGCAACAATGGAAGAAGGAAGAAGATAGAAGACAAAGATGAAGATGAGAAGATAACACAAATGGAAGGAGAGAAGGTATGAAGAACAACGGTAGGAAAAACACAAAAATATACCTTGTACTAGCGAACTAAAGCTCTGATACCAAATGATGCAAGACCCACTAGGAACATGCCCTAGAGAACCTTCAACAATTTGAAACTTTGCCAGGGACCAGTTAGAAAACAAGAATGTTGGTCAAAGGAAAGACCCTAAGAGAACTTGTCTCTTAGAATCCTAGCCTCAAGACGCCATAAAGGAAGACCAATCCTTTGATAAGTCACGTGAACTTTCAGAAAACACAAAGAAGCAAAAGCCTCTCAAAGTATTGAATAATACTCAAGTTCATTCATGATTTCAAAATAGAGTACAATAGGGAGCCTTTTATAGGCAAAGTTTCTAAAAGACTTAAAATCCTACTAAAACTAAAACTCTTAAAATCTAATTAGAAATATTTTAAACAATGCCTAAAATCAAGGAACAAGATTAGGATATTAATTTTAACTTAATCTCCTAGATAAATTCCTTGACTAAATCCAAAAAATAATAAAATAAAATAAAAAATGAAATTCAAAAAGAGTTCTAGTCAAAATAGAGTCCTAGTCAAAACTAATTAATATTAATGGGCTAGACATCTTGTATTTGAAATACTATTCACGTCCTCTAGCTTCAATGGGCTCTTTAAGCATCAACTTGGGCTTGAATAAGTATGATTAAGGCTCTATTTGCTTCCTCAATGCATGCACTAACATTATGGGCTTCTAATTCAGCAAATTGAAGCCCAATTGCTCTTTGTAGACGCTTAACTCTTCCTCTTGTCATTGGGCCATCTATCATCAAGTCTTTTTCCACACGAGCATCCTTCCTCACATGAGTCTGGTTCATATTACTTGGTGTTATTGCATCATAAGCCCACTTTTTAGGGGTTGTTTTCTGCCCAATTCATGGAGGGATTAGATGTTTTAGGTAGCAAGGATTAATAATGAACCAATAGAATTAAGAAAGGAGTATTAGGAAACAAGATGGAATTATTAGGGATCCAAATACTCCCTTGCAAATATGATTTTATATGAATGTTTTTAGGCTTAATTGAATGTTAAAACATGCTCCTAAGATCCCTAAGAGGCTCCCCACATGCTTCTCCTTCAAGAAAACAAAGAGAACTCCATGGAAGGCCAATGCACCCATAGTCTCGGCCTAAGGAAGTTCACCTAGCTAGGGAGAGTTTCAAATTTTTCTAAGGCCATTTTTGAGTCATATATGATGAATGAATATAAGAGGAGGCCTTGGAAAAAATTTAAAACTCAAGGAAAGTGAATTGGGGTCATAGGTTCCATATTATGACCTAAAGAAGCAACATAGTACTAGGCCCTTTGTTTTAATGGTGTGGTGGCTCCAAGAGGTTTAAAAGGAGCAAGAATCATAATTGAGAGGAAAGAATGAGGCCTAGAAGTTATTCGAGGAGTGTTGCTTCATTAGGCACCATTATGGACCATAATGAAGCCTATAGAGTAATCTAGGGCTTAAGCAAATTGTATAGCTTTAAAATATGTTTCATGAACCTAATTAGCTCCCCTAAATCATGTCTAGGCCAAGAGAAACCATCTCCATCAAATTGTGGGTGTATAGCCAAGGCAAAGGAGGGAAATCCAAGGAGAAAAGTGTGTAGATTTGCACAAGGTAGCTCTCTCCACTTTCTCTCATGCATGGATGTGTGTTTAGCTTGTTTTAAAATGTGTGTAAGTTCATTTTCAAGCTATGAAAAGTATGCTAGCATGCCTTTATATTCCATGATCCTTGATGCCATGTTATGTTTCAAATGAGCACATGATGTTTGTATGAGTTTGCTTGAGTGTGAAGTGGCCAAGAACTCTTCCCTTTGGTGAGGATGAGCCAAGAACCCTTGAGTTTGGTTGAGACAAAGTGAAGAGTCTCCCAAAAGCCAAGTGGGCTCCCAAGAGTATGGTTGAGTCCAAAGTGCTCAAAGAATGGGTGAGGTAAGTCTAAAATCCATGAGGAGAAGTGTGAGGCCAATCCAAGCACTTGGTGCACTCTTGGATGTCTTGTATGAATTGTTCATATGCCAAGTTTGCTTTTAAAATGTTCATAGCTTTTATTTTTCTATGCATGCATTTGTAAAGCTTGCTTTGCACATATTATGTATGATTGAATGGGAGATGAGTTATTGGAATTCTTTGAATCTTATCCCCTCATCTCCAATGATCAAACATGCTAGGTGGACTAAGTAACTATGGTGAAGGGAACCAACATCAATGAAGAAGGAAGAATGACAAGTTTATGTCTAGCTTTAGCCATTTTGAAACCATAATTGCATCTCTTTATGTATATGATGTTGTAAATGTGTTATGAACCTTGAGACATGTATAAATATGCAATTATGTGACGTTTATAACTATGGATATGATGTATGAGCTCTAGAATATAATTTGAGTATGTAATGCCAAATTATAGAATTGGAAGTTTGATGTAAATGTGCATAAGTGTGGGTGAGAAGGACAAAATGAGATGCATGAGGTTTGTGACCATTTGACCAGCTCACACAAGTCTTAAATGTACTTTTGGACTTACCCAAAAGGTGCCAAGACCAAGGGAAATCTATTTGGCAACTTTGGTACCCTATATGGAGCCAAAATTGACCATTATGGAACCTTAAGTCACTTTTTGACCAAATGAGTTAGTCTTGATCTGAGATTTGGCATTCCATTAGGTCTGATTGAGAACTTTTTGGAAAGCTAAAGAACATAGTTTTTGGAGGTCTAGAGAATATTTGATGAATTTTCAAAGTTGAGATTTTCTATTGATTCTGGTATATGCACTGTTCACACAGGCAGATTTGTATTCTATGTCATACGATATGAAAATGGTGTCCAATACTTGTGAAATTTTAAAAACATAAACGAGAGGTCATAAGATTTCTGTGGCCACCGAGATCACCTCATTTGGAGGTCTGAGCAAAGAGTTATGCATTTTTGAAGTTGGCTGTTAGTAGCAGTGGTGCCCCAGGAGTCCAGTCACTGTTCCATAAATTTCTAATAGCTAAACGTATTGGTTTCATTCTAAAATTATTTTTAACATAAATTTAACATTTGTAGCTTTCCATAATGACTGAATTTGTATGATTTATATTTTTATAGAATTAGTTACGAATTTTAGACATTTGTATTAGTAATCTGAAATAGTAGCCCAGGCAGCAGCGACCTATGGACCTTTTCAGATGTTAAACATCCTCTGTGATGGATATTATAGTCTAAATATATTCTTAGTGTGAATTAGACATCCATAGCTTTCCAGAATGACCAAGATTGTATGATTTCGATTTTTCTAGATTTAGTTATGATTTGGTCAAAAAGTGGAGCAATTCTAGCCGAGAATGAAACTCTTTATTCCACACTTCAATTCGGTTTCCATAAGTTATAGGCATGTTTTTGTGATGCAAATGAGTTGTAATGATGTAATTACATATGAGGGTGCATAGCATGAGCTCACACGGTCCACGTGACACCAATTGCAAAATTTTGAAGTATGACGTAATGCAAATAAGCCCATTATTTTCACTCCCTCTTTCATATACTCTCATAGGAATGATGATGTAAAGCCTATGAATGACATAAAATGAGCTAGAATTTATAGTGTTACATGTAGCCAAAGATATGCATGCCTAAAGTTTGGGTTTTGATATAGGTTTGAAAAGTGATGCAGTTACTGTTCCATTGGATTTTTGTAGCCCAAATGAACTTGTTTTGATCTAAAATTTTTACACCATGTAGTCATATCCTGAGCTTTCCATATAGCCCTAATTTGCATAGATAAGAGTTTTCTATCTCAAAATACAAATTTTTAAAGGTAATGGCTAAAATATGAACTTGAAATGCTAGTTTGAAATGCATGGCTTGAGATCTGAAATTTACGTATCTTTTCATGATGTTTCATGTTAAATAGATTTTTCTAGGATGAAAATTGAAATTTCTCTATTGAAGTTAATTATTTATGCTTATTTGAAAAAGTTAGGCTTTTAATGTCGATTTATTCCGCTGTTAAAAGTATTAAAGATAAGAAAATTGATGTAATAAGCATAATCTAATGTAAATGGGTGCCATTTCTTTATAGTATGACATTTATTGGTATTAGAGTAATGGTTTAGGTAACCTAGCTCTATATTTAGGCCTTGAAATGTTTAAATTGGGGTGCATTTGGATTGCTTGTGCATGTAATATTGATTGTTAGGAATAGTTACTTTATTAATTATGTTGTGATATTATGTATATATGTTAAGATTGTTGTTCTTTGTGTAATTCAGTGAACTCTAGCTGGGTCAAACCCACTAGGACAGAGTTTAAAAGTACCATGTTATTATGGATTACTTGAGGTAATAATAGGATATGGTACTGCAACTGTAGAATGCCCTAGATAAAGGGAAATGATGATGGAAGAAATACCTCAGAACCATAGTAACTAATTCCTAACAATTTATTTGGACCATTAAAAGAGAATGATTAGTATATTGTTAAATGAATAAATGGTCTTGGTACTTCTCTTGATTGCAAAAATACGATGATGAGAAAAGGGAAGTGCGAGCAATTGAAAAGGAAGTGAAACCCCCTATTAGAGATAAGGTTGCTCTACTGGGAATTAAAGCAATTAATGCTCTTGTTAGAGAGATTTATAGAATGATTGAGAACAACCTATAGGATATGATGCAGGTAAAGAACTAGATAAAAAGAGACCCTATAATTGAAAGGAGATCAAAGTAAAAAGATAATGGGAATGTCTTTGCTAGTAATAAGAAGACAGGTAAGGTATATTGGCATAAAAAAAGTTCCAAGAGGGAATGGGTTTAACCTAATATGAGATAACCATCCTAGGTGACATGTTATAGACGTGGGAAGCTAGGATATATAGCTAAGGTTAATTTTTGACAGTGTTGGTACCTCCATTTAGATTTATGACCCAAGGTAGAATGATTGCTTTTATGGAATAGGAGGCTAATGGTGTCTCCTAGTTTGATTAAAGATGTGGGACCATGTGATCAGTGAGTCTCCTAGTTTCATCAAAGTTGTGATTCCTCTTATTGTTGTGATTGATTTGGGTATTGTCCCATGATTACTGTGTGAGAAATTGGGTTTGGGTTATTAATACTTTGCCTGATGGTTTATCTGCATCTGTTTCTACTAGAGGCTATATGAGTACTTCCCATGTGCACTAAATGTCGCTGTATAAATTAATTATTGTTCTCTATTATTGATTTGTAATGCATGCTTTTATATGCTATTAATTGATCTTTAGCATGCATTAGATGCCTAGTAATAAAATTATGTTTGAATGTGAATATATAAATCATTACCTTACCTAAATATGGGACCATACCTAGTGTGAAACTAATGTTGGAGTTGAATTGATTTTCTTATCCATTGTCCAGCCTAGGAAATAATTAGAGCATAGATGTTTAGGGCTCCTAATTATTCTTTTGATATGAGAAAAAGTAAGAAAAGGGATGGAAAAGGTCTTTATAGTAGGGAATTTTCAGGAGTTTTTCCTAAAGATATTAATTTTAGTGGCCCACCTTATTAAAGAGAGAGATAAAGTTCCTTAATGATATCATTTCTAGATCTGGACTGGTGTCTGAAGCTCCTTATAAGTTGACTCCCACTAAGCTAACAAAGTTGAAAAGGTGAATTGAGATGACAATTAATGGAAGGGTTCATACACCCTAGTCTGTTACCTGGGGAAATGGTAGCTTAAGATTGTATATCAACTATAGAGCATTTGGCAAGGTTACCATTAAAAATATGTATCATTTCTAGAATTGATGATCTTCGAATCAGTTAGCAAAGGGCATTAGTATTTTCTAAGACAAATTTTTTATCTGGGCATTATTAATTAAAGATGAGAACTAAAGATGTTCTAAAAATAGATTTTAGAATTTGATATGGATGTTATGAGTTCTTGGTTATGTCATTTGGCCTGATTAATGCATTGGTTATTTTATGGATGGTATGGATAGGGTATTTAGATTATATTTAAATTATTTTTTTGTGGTGGTCTTTATTAATGATATTCTAATATACTTCATGGTAGTGGAGGGATATAAGAGGTATCTGAGGATAGCTCTTGGGGCCTTGAGAAATATGAAATGGAACACTAAACTTAGTATATCTGAGTTTTACCTAACCAAAGTGAGATTCTTAGGTCATATTATGTCACAAATGAGAGTTGTGGTTAATCTCCATAAAGTTAAGACTATGTTATAAAGGAATAGGCCTAAACCATTACTAAGGTTAGAAGTTTTTTAGGTTTGACAAGGTGTGATAGAAAGTTATACGGGGCTTTTCTCAGATAGCTTTACCACTGACAAGGCTAACTAGGAAAGAGATTCCTTTTTGAATGGGATAATAAATGTGAGAGGAGTTTCCAAGAGTTGAAACTTTGTTGGATCACTATCCTTGTGCTGATTGTGCTTGATATACCTAACCCTAGTAAATCATATGGTTTATAGTGATAGTTGTAGTAGAGGTTATGATATGTATTGATACAATAAGAGATAGAGTAGTGGTAGATGCTTTTGAATAGTTAAGGCCACATGCCGAGAAATATCCCACACATATTATAGGGTTAGCTGCAATGGTTTTGCCCTTAAGACCTAGAAGTATTACTTGTATAATAGGAATATACAATGACCACAAAAGTTTAAAATACTTATTTGATCAGAGAGAGTTAAATATGAAACAAAATATATGGATAGAATTCTAAAAGAAATACCATCCAGTTAAGGTCAGTGGGATGACTAATATTTTGAATAAAACATCCATATATATAGATAGCCTACATGATGATTTGAGGATAAAAACTTATAAAGAAATTTAAAAATATGAATATATCCTATTATATGCTTCTATACAAATTGTAATAAGTGAGACTAAAATAGAAAATGATTGAGAGCCTAGATAAAGGATGCCTAGAGAATGAGAAGATGACCTTTGAACCAGACTAAAAATGAAATTCCTTAGGGTAAAACCTCATAATCCAAAGTGTCTAAGGATAGTATAATAATGTGCAATGATAAAGTTTATGTGTTAAATATTGTTGAATCGAGAGAAAAGTTTTAGAGAAGACATATAATAACAAATATGCAATGTGTCTAAAGGTCACCAAGATGTGCTAGAATTGAAAAGATTAATTAGTGACTAAGAATGAAAACAAATATAGTTAGTATATGGCTAGATATTTGATGTGACAAAAAATTGTGGCTAAGCATCAAGGATGAGTTGAATCATTAAACTCTCTAGATACACTAAGTGGAAAAAGAGATGATATAGATGTGGAATCTATTATAAGGTTACCCAAGACATCATATAGATATAGTATATATATACGAGTAACTGAGAGGGTATTAACAGGGCCATGCATTATTATTGATTAAGGCTATGTATATGCTAAATAAATTGCCTTATTACATATGAAAGAATTAATGTGACCTTATTAGATACTTAAAAATATTATATTTAATAGAGACCCCAGGTAGAGATTAAATTGAATCTTAGTAC